>JALPQI010019012.1:0-25068 GCA_025490895.1 Thaumatotibia leucotreta
CTCGCCGGCGGCGTTGCGATTGGTCGATACGGCTGCCGCATGGGCGGACTAGCCAATAAGGACAAGCCTGCATTATCTCACCATTGCGGGAATATGTGGGTGAGTGATTCATTCAACTTTAGGGATGTGTTCATGTCGATATCTACTGAAGCCCAACCCGACATACTTCCATTAATATTTGCAATTATTATCTTTATTCAGTCAATTGTTTACGCAGAAAACGTACTCCACTACCACCTCATTGAAATATGTTTTTGTTCAACTGAATAAAATAAAAAATACGAGATAAAACTCATACCATCGGTCCATCGTTAATTTCATATTTCATAGCTAACACCTACCTAACGTTTTTAGTATCATCACCATTTCAGTGAAGTGAAAGTGATTTTGGAATAAAGTGAATACTAATCGACAACTTATTGATTTAAACTTTCACGATTATTACTCATATTTTAAAGACAAACGGGTCTTAATCGCGTAAACTTACGTTTAATTATAACCTGACGTTTCGGGCATGACGTTACACCCGTGGTCGCAGGCAGACTCTGCTCTCTCTGACTCTGCTCTTTTCGTAGACACATACATAAGTACCTACCTATTTGCAAGTAAAATAAGCGTTGGTGCTCAAACGATAAAATCCGACTTTCAAATCCGAAGGTAACAGGTTCGAACCTCTGATTGTACTGGAGTTTTGTTTGTAGTTCATTGTCATATCAAGCCGTTTTTATTTGCCAAAAAATTCAGTATATTCTAATCTAAATACGTCTTGTTCTACTGAAATATCGTAATGGTTTAAATCTGTTAGATCTATATTTTATAAGATTGGTGACATAAGGTGACATGCAATTTCTCGGTTTCAGGTTATATGTAGTGACCAAATAATATTCCAGATAGAATTACAACAGCTATCTAATAAGTACTTGGATCCTTCTACTTAGTTTTGGAATCTTACTTCATCTCTTGTAGGTAATTTATTAAGTGAAACGAAATTTTAAATCTTACTTAGAACAGGTTTGCTTATTAGACAATAAGCTTTACTAAACTGTTCTAAGTAAGATTACATCGGAACGACGGAATCTGAAAAAAATGCTTGTGTCTTTATTTTCAGCACTTATTTTCAGATTCCGTCGTTCCAGATGATGCACTGGGAACATGCAACAAAAATAACAACAACATAAATAAACAAACCTTATACCTATTATTATTATGCGAAATGTAAATTCTATGTCACTAAACCAGTCCTCTAGTTGACAAATTTCAACCCCTACGAACCTTGTGAGTGAAAAAAATGGTACAATTGTTTTTGGAGATATTTTTAACACCCGTAATCTATGCTTCTTATACAGTTACAGTTCAACCTGCATTTGCCCACATTCCGAAAGCATTTTTTTATCGATATCGATACTATGGAAACATATTGCTGGCATCACTAAAAAGTTCGTTATTCTTATTGTTTATTATTTCGGTTAAAGGGGGCTTTTATGACAAAGATTCTACTTATAACTGAAACATTTTTGTGTCCAAGATTTGTAGAAGAGCCTGCATTACATCATACGACCATATTTATTAGCAGACATGCGCAAAACAACAACCTGTGGTTGGCGAACGATTTCATCGCCATATATGGCAGTGCCCGTCCAGCCTGCCAGACCAAAATAGGACATAAATAGGTATAGGTATTATGAATATGTCATAGTACCTATCTCTTTCATAATTCATAAATTAGAAGTTCCTTCCGATTAGGTATCTCATTAGCTTATTACTACAATTAGGTATTTATTTGTTCGATTTTCTTAGTTTCGCGAATGTAAATACTATTTAGATAATATTTTTGGTGTAGATGGTATTCAAATGCATCATTTATAATTATTATGATTACTCAGAGAAGTAAATTAAAAATACATTTTGTATATTTTAATTTGGGAGCGTACAGCACCATCTAACGTATGATTATAGAACTATGACGTTACGCAGTCGGATCCGATCGCTAGCAAACTAACGGAGCTAACTGCACAGAACGCACCTACTACGCATAAGGGCGCCCTCTTTGAGATTTAATGCGAATTATTTGAAGTTATACGAACGTAGCTTTTTGGCGGAGTTTTTAAAAATAGTACCTCGGTTTTAAAAACTTTTTAATAAAGTTATTTACGTAATTTCGTATTCGCGAAAGCCTTGAACACTTTTACCCATTTAATTAAAAAATACAACGCAGGTTTACGTTTAGATACCTATGCATTATGATTATGAAACCCTTTGTACCGTTTGGTAGCCAAAATTTGAAATATGGTTTCCAGCCTGGTAGCCAGCTATGTAATGGGAATAACTTTCCCATCTCGTAGCCAGATTTGGTACAAACCTGGTTACAAATCAGTAAGGATATGTAAGTCCCGATTGAAAGCCAGTTACCTGTTGGGATTTTATTCCCATTTCGAAGCTGGTTACGAAACTTTGGCTACCAAACGGTACTCAAGGTATGAAACTTACTTACTCTTAATATTTTTGGGACGGATTACTATCACCACGTAAGTATTAAATTTGACAAAGACTTACATAGCTAGCATGTAGTTATTGAGATATTTTTCAAAACAACATAAACTAAACATTAAAAACGCAGATCTAGCTTTTCCAAGAAAGCGCCGAACGAAAGAGACCGCCGCCATCATCACGTCATCTCGCCGGCTTCGATATTTCCGTCCAGTTTTCCCGCGCAGCGTTCAAGTGCGCGCGCAACCGTCTCGCGCGCGAACGTTTTTCAAACATCGCCTACTCGAACCGCCGAATTACGAAAAAAGTGCCATCTGTGTAAATAAATAAAATAGTGATAATTTATTTAAAAAAGTGTGTCATAGTGTTGTGCCGTAATTTAAAATTCAAGGATAATCGATTCGTAAGTATTTTTTTTTATTTTTACGATTTGGTTTTACGACATTTAATATGTTTTTTTTTAATTCTTTTTATGAACGGAAATGTCCGGAAAAGTGTTTTCTAAGGATAAGATTCTTGTCGGCCTTGTATGGTACCTTGGGCGCCGTTAGATCTGCAAATAAGGCTTTGCCGCGATCTAGGCTGGCCTAGGGAGCTGGAATACCTAGGTATACTAGTTTTCTAGCCGGAGGCTGGCCAGCACGATACGGTATTGTACTACATAACTTATTTTAGTCGATGGGATCTCTAACTACTTTCTAAAACGACTTGTTATACTGTGAGTGACTTCAGTTGTAAATTATTAGGTATTGTTGGTAACTAAATTCGAAATACCTAATACCTACTACCTGCCTAGGTATGTGTAATTGTGTAGTTAGGCGTTGTTTTCACATCATCTAAGAGTGAGGTGCAAAGTATTGAATTCTTTTAGGATTTAATGGTTTAAAAAAAGGAAGATCCTTGGGTGTCAATGTCACTGAGTTCAGACACGAATTGTTGACACTTATTAAAGTATATCTTACCACAGACCAATGCCATTTTTCAACTTAGTTTTCTTTTAGGATTTAGGTACCTATGTGATCCTAACCTATTTGAACAGTTTTTATTTATTCCACAAAAAACCTTGGGCAGATAGTTCATTCCATACGTAGGTACCCGGATACTTCTACCTACGTAGGAAGGAAATTCCTCTGATCTGGAACCCCACAATGTGGGATCATTTAGGTTGCAGGACCCAGGATGTGAAGATGATCGAGCATACAGCCGAATGGCATGCTAAATATAATCAGACGAACAGACAATGAAAGCATATTAACAGAAAAAGTTGTCCCTTCGGTGGAGATTAGGCAGTTGCAGTTACCAGCATTTGAGCATGTACCTGCACCTGCAGTCGAGTACACAAATATGTACAAATTTTTGCACTCTAGTTCAATAGCTTGAAGTGAAGATGTATACTGTATGTATACATATATACATATTTATGAATTCGAATCTGTCTCTGAAGGTAAAGGCACCTATTAATTAACTAATAAGCAGTATAAGTTAAGATATGCAGAAAACATTATATTATCAGCTTCACACAGGCTATACAAGAGGCGATTCATGTTAATCATGTTAGATCGTACGTACTGGGTTCGAGTTGAGACTGACTAGCCAAGGAGTCGATCGTATGGCCCAGTCCTGGTCCTGGATGCTTTAGCCAAGTTGCCAATCGCTAACGCTTAGTAGTCGTTCGTAGTTTTCCCTCTCTGTCACTCTTTTATATTATTGCGACAAAGACAGTTAGCTGCCTTTCGTTCACGATTGACGCTTAAGCGTTAACGATTGGCAACTTGTCTTAGCACCCAGGCCTGACATGGTCTAGTGTAAACCATGTGTTATTCGGGTTAGTTATCGACCTTCATAGCTAGATTTTGTATTCATTCATTATCAGCCTATGATAGTCCACTGCTGGACGTAGGCCTCCCTATTAACTGTGCGTATAGATGCATTAAGAGGTAAATGCCCATAATCGCCACGCTGGGCAAGCGGATTAACGATCGCAGTAATGTGTCCACTATGATGACGCTGCCCATCGTCAATCTTTTATCAAATAATGGTCAGTGACACTTCAATCCCTTAGTCGACTTTTACGACACCCGCAGGAGGAGTTGGGGTGGTGACAAATGTATTCTTACTACCGTCACCACACGGCCAAAATTGTCAATTGTTGTTTTTTTCATTAAAGGGCTTTAACTATGTAGGTATAGTTCGGGAAATATTATTTGACCGACTGTTATCTTACTTACGACCTTTTGTTTTGCGTTAACACTTACTAGACAATCAGCACTCTAGCACTTTTCTATTGTTAATGATGCAAAACAAAAGGTCGTAAGTAAGATAAGAGTCTGTCAAATAATATTTCCCGAACTATACACAATTTTGCAATCAAACCCGATGATGATGTTGATGACGAAAAATGACAAATATGCCATTCGTCGTTTTCCTCTACTCATTAATAAAATTACAGAATAAAGCTTAATTGATGAGCTTACTTCATAATGAGTCAGGTTCCCGGATGATGGACCTTGTGCTCGTTCCTCGGTTGTTTGCGCATCGAAAACGCTGAAACTGACGTGCGTCAGCGCAGCGGTGCAGTCATCGAGGCTTGGATCGATATTACTTGAAAATATCGCATGTAATATCCCCTAAAAATAAATATCGAATATAATAGCCCTCTTTTACTCACAACACAAGGGTTAGATAACAGTAAATCAATTTATTTAAATACATATGTAATTGATTGACGTAAAAAACGAACTACCTACAAATTAAAATGGTTCTCGTCCAGGCTTTAGGCAAGGGTCCCCATAAGGCTGGCCGTGTTGCCCTATAGTTGAATATCTTAGCGGGATAATATATCTAGATTTTTAGTGATATCTGAAAATTTCACTCAGTATTAGCACCATGAGTTGACAAGTATGGTTTATTGCTAGCGTTTACTTAATACGTAAATCACTCTATCACGCTGGCAAGGACGGATTGACGCGAGCGTGATGGACTACTAAATAAATAAATATCTTGGGACATCTCATCTTACACAAATCGACCTAGTCCCACGGTAACCTCAATTAAGGCTCGTGACTACTTTATCACGTGAACGCTTTGCTGGTGGTAGGACCTCGTGCAGGGTCCGCCCGGATAGCTACCACTTACCCGTTAACCTGCCGTTAAATAGTACTTTGTTCCGGTTTTGGGGTAAGATAGCCGGTGTAATTATTGGCATAGATAGAGGCAATCCATCTAAGTCCTCAGGGTAGGCATAGGCAATTTTTTGGTCACTATGTCCATGGGCCTCAGTTTCTGCTTTCCATCAGGTGGGCTGAGAGCTCACTTGTCTACCTTCGTCACATAAATAAAAAAACAATAAATAAAATAGAAGCAGGGATACTTTATGATGACATTTTGAATTTTGATTTCGATGACCTGTTGATTTTGAGATTGGCCTTAAACGCTACAGAATGAAAAAGTCCTTGTTCTTCTTATTCACGGTTATTCGTGATTCGTGAAGCTACTCGACGCTGAAACCGCACGCATGCGTCAGCGCAGCAGATGCAGTCATCCCCATAATGTAACAATCTTTATTGTAGGTACCTACTGCTGGCAAAATCGCACATAAACTGAGCTTAGCGACTTTAACACCAGGATCACTGGGATCTGGGATGAACTTCGCAGCTTAAAATTACAATTTGTTATATAAATACATATTAACAGAACGAATACGTTCACTCGTAGCATCAGTCATTAACCCTCTAACCCCAAGATATTTTATAGATATTTTTATTTTATTTATTTTGACTAAATTTCATAATATTTATAAATCGGTACCTATTTTTATCAACATAAGTACGTTACCAGCATAAATGTGCGTTCAAGTTCAAGCTGAATGACATAAAACGTGACTTTGAAAGACATAAAAAAGGTCTTGTAGGGATAAGGTATAGGCTTAATCTTCATCACCGAGAGTTGCGTCCCACAAATGCCACTTCGCTGCCCCAATATGACAAGGTTCTATGTTGAACGTTCGTAAACGGGGATTTGTCTCTGTCACTCCAACGAAGGCGTCATTAGAGTGACAGAGAAAAATCCCCGAAATTTGCGAACTTCGGTGTTCGCGGTAGGGCCGCTGAAAAAAGGTGCATTCAGACCAAGCGAACATTCGCTATTGTAACCTCCCACTCTACGAAATTCGATCGTTACACAAAACGTGATTGGTTGATTTCGTAGAGCGGAATAGCGACTTTAATATTGGGGTAGCGACTTTTGTTCTCACCAAAACATGAAGTCTTTCCAAAACACTCTTTCCTTCGGAAGTTGCACCATTATCAAAGTCGGGCGTCAAGTTGATTTTGTCATCCCTATACCTACAGCCATCTTCACTGTGGAACTGATTCATTCTACTTACTAAGTATTTTATTTTTACTCAAATAACACTTAACAAGTCATAACGTCTTGCAATTTGTGGTTTCCGATCAATAGAATAACAATTCGTTTCTTTGAATATATTTTGTGTTTACAGTGAAAAATGGCGATGATCACATGCATATGGCTTTAGCACATTTATCTCAATCTTTTGTTGTCTGGTTATTGGTCGGTGATAAGTGCCAATTTAATGGTAAGGAATTGCAATGGGTATCTAAACCACTAGGTTTGGGCACCTAATGATATTGGGGTTCTGACTATGACTATGCCTGCGACTACTGAGTTAAAGGCATCATATCATAGTCAGAATCTGTAAACAAAATAACTAGAGCCACAACAGCGAGTTAGATGGAAGCACCAGGAAGAGTGGAACAATCTAACGGGGCTCAGGCATTCAAAGCTCTTTATGCACGAAGTAGACTCGGGCTGGAGCAAAAATCTTTGGAAATATAGTAAAAGACAACTCAAACTCATAACGGGGGTGTTCACGGGACACTTTGGGGTCAAAACTATTTTGGCCAAAATGGGTCTTTCTGACAGCATAGATTGTAGAATGTGTGGCGAAGAAGAGGAGACAATGAAACACTTGATGTGCGAATGTCATGCCCTCGCCAGACAAAGGATGAAAGACTTCGGAACTGGCGGCTATCTGGTACCGATGGAGGTCAAAACGCTACCGCTAGGGTCCATCCTCAAACATAATTATTGAGTTGATCGAAAAATCCATGGGGTAGGCGAAACAGGGGGCAATTACACAAAAGATCCCAATGGGTCGAAGTGTATCCGTAAGGGCCCCACCAATAAGATAAGATATTTAAGCTAAAGCTTTCCTAGTTAAATAACCACATGATGACCCGATTAGGTACTGAATGAACTGAACACAGAATTGTTAGATTTTTACCTAATAGGTAACGGAAGAGGAGATCTAAGCCCATTAGCTTGTGAGGGTTATCCTAGTTCTCCGTGAGATAATTCACGTGTGCCATGCGTCGCTTTTGTACTTACCAACTAGTATGTGACAACAAAGATAACAAATGATAAAAATGATCATGAACCGCAAACCAATAGCGACTTTCGGGATGACCGCAAAAAAAAAGTTGAACGAAATCCCACATCTCCCAAAAACAATGTTTCCCTCGACCGGCCGATGACATCACTCGGGCTAATATTAAAGTTGGCGGCTCGCCACGAGCGCCGGCCACTATTATATATGAACTATGAATACGATATGACATAGGTTAGAGTTCGTGTCGATACCACCCACGGGAGGCAGTGGGACGATTACTTTTTACGAGCTCTAGAACTGGAATGGTACGCCAAGCCAATGCGAGTTCAGTAGTTTGAAATCTGCCAGATATCAAATCACAATACTTCCTAAACATTCGTTCAGGACAGGCGAGGATCCACGTGGGGGCAATGAGGGCACTTGCCCCCTCTGACACTGGACGCCTAGGTATGTCTAGGTGCTGATTTCATCATAAAATACTATCATATAAATTGGTCAATGCCCCCCTGAACGAAGTCCTGGATCCGCGCCTGGTTCTAGAGGGTTGAATTATCTAGATTTGAAAGTGTCCATGTTTCCCTAATCAGGCAGGATTCTGTGGTCAGTTATTATAAAATTTCATAATTTTAAAATTGTACACAGTTGAATTACGAGTGATGCTCGCCATGATGTCCATATTTCTTCCTTTATTATAACCCAGATTTTTGCTGAGCTCTAGTGAAAGTTAACAACTGGGGGGTGATCTCCTAAATATGGTTCAGCGTCAGCTTATAAGTTTTTGACAGTTATTCTATGAAACTGACACATCGCGATTCAGATTAGGTCCTGAAATAAATCGCATAAAGGTGCGTTTAAACGAAAAGAGCATTCGCTGTTCTAGCGCCCGTTCTAAGAAATCAACCAATCACGTTTTGTGTACCGATCGAATTTCGTAGAGTGGGAGGTTAGAACAGCGAATGCTCTTTTAGTTTAACCGCACCTTTACTAGATCGTCGTGGTAGCCCCTCTGGCCTACTACCGCGAAAATCGAAGTTCGTAAATTTTTGAGGATTTTTCCCTGTCACTCCAACGCAGGCGTCATTAGAGTGAGAGAGACAAATCCTTGAAATTTACGAATTTCGTTTTTCGCGGTAGGGACTAGGGCCGCTGGACTTAAACTTGTAGATGATTCTCATTCAATGGAACCAGTATGTTAATTTGACACTATACATGCAGTTGCAGGTGCATAGGTACTATGCGTGGCTACTTGACGTCATAACAACGCCATAAGTTAGGTGAGGTGACATAGGTCAAACTCGTAAAACCATACATAAGTACCTTTGTGGTGATATAATTATATCGGTATAATACATTTATTCGCATCTACTATTTATGTTAATTATTTACTTGTTTGTAAAATACATTAACGAGAAAGATGTCAGGTTTGCCTTCGTATTTTTTAAGAAGGCAAACAAATTCGCGCCAACGTAACTATAAAAAACTTATCTTAATAAGGTTATCGTTAAATGATCTTTGTGAGTAGGTATCTCAAAATGGCCGTATTTACTGGCTACAAATTGAAATGTTCTCATTTTATAAGGTCTAAAAAAGGCCAAGGTTCGGCTGATATTTGTGCATTTTTGGGACCTTGTCTTTAGGTCTTACTTAAATCAGGTAGGGTAAAAGCACCAATAGATGACTGCCACCCAGAAGTTGACTGATAGGTCTAAAAATGCAAATAATTAAATTAGGAATAATTTTACACGCCCGGGAGTATTTTTCTCACACGCAGCAGCACCATATCGCGTCTCCCATGCGATTTCCCAGACAATTAAGCCACGTACGAGGCAGTGAGCGGTCGTCGAATTTGCGCTTCGCGCCAAAATCGCGTTTTATATGGGATCCTTATTAAGAATAGCCCTCAAAAATTTAAGCTTTAAATTACGTAAAAAATCGAATATGGCTTTTATTTCCTTGATTTACTTCAATATAGATTTTAGACTAATATCTCTATTGTGTATATTATAAAGAATATATATTTTTTATTTATTTTATGAGATATTTGCTGGTCAAGTTATGGTTCCAATATTGTGTGTTAGGGCCAAAAGATGAACGACGGTCAACTTTTGGGCAAAGGCTCGTATTTTCAAATGCTTGTGTAAATTATAATAAAATAGCTAGATGTTATATTTATATGTAAAATTACAATCACTTTTGTAGTTAATTTTTAGACCAAAAGATGAACGACCCTTTTTTCCTGTATCACGTTTTAAAGTAATTTATTTTTGTATGGAAACGGGATTGTTCAACTTAAGAATCGCTGTCCAAAACGTGAACTAGGAAAATTTACTGGTTCATCTTTTGGGTTGGATTCCAATAAATGAATTCGAATCAATTTAGTTCGTTCATTTCATTGATGCGGTGTCCAAAACATGAACCAACTGATTTAATTGAATGGTTGAATTGGGGAAAAGTTAAACTTGGAGATCAGATTGTTACACAATGTACACCGTGTTTACATTTCATCAAAAGAAGGTTTTTTAGGTTAAATACAATTAATTTATCTAAGAAACTAACGTTTTTACTATGCTCTATTCATCTTTTGGAGTCTTGCCGTTCATATATTGGTCTCTCTATATTGCAATTATGCTGGTTCATCTATTAGGGTCAAATTGTTCAATGATAGGGCACTTTGTTCAACTACTGGGAAATTTGACTCCTTTTTTAATATAATCATTTTTATAAAATTACTGAAGTTTAATACGAGGCACGAAAATAACTTTTTCTAAACTCAATTAAATGCGAAATCATATAAAAAAATAAAAATTGATGAATATGAGTTACATCATACAGTAAAAGCTCTTTATTCGCGCTTCCTTTATTCGCGTTTTTACTATTCGCGGATTAAAAAAATGCGACCCAATTTCTATATTCGCGACTAAAAATTTTTTTATTCGCGGATCTAATAAGTACATACATAATAATAAAATTATTCCAATAGGTATCCAATCCAATATCCTAGTCAAAAAACAGAATTTAGACTTCAAAGCGTTCCTAGTTTTGGACAATGCACCAGGTCATCCTCGCGAACTTGAAACTATGCATCCAAATATAAAAGTGACATTTTTACCTCCCAACACGACGGCTTTGCTTCAACCTATGGACCAAGGAATAATCCAGGCCTTTAAGCTCTATTACATTAGACGAACCTTCAGAATAATATTGGATAATATGGAATGTAATCCTAATATGAATGTTATGGAATGCTGGAAGAAATTTGACATAGCAAAATGAATCGCAAACATAAAAGAATCGTTGGAAGAACTGAAGCCACACACATTGAAGTCATGTTGGAGAAAACTGTGGCCTGCTGTGACTGCGGAAAATGTCAAAGAATCTATGCAAGCTCAAATTTTGACTGCAAACATCATCATAGGACGAGATGGGTTCGAACAGATAGAATCAAGTGACATTCAGGAATTGCATGAATCGCAAGATGAAGATTTGACTGAAACCGATTTGGAGGAAATGTTAAATTCACAGCCCATTGAAGAAGAGGCTTCAACAAGCACTGGAAACGTGACATTTAATTTGAAAAATCTTAGTGCAGGTTTAAGAATGGCAAATGAGCTTTGCGATTTTTTTATGGACATTGATCCGTCTATGGAACGAAGTCTTATTTTTAAGCGGCAAATTGCTAATGCGACTGCTGTGTATCAGTCTGAATAGAAGGAGCTTTTGAAAACAGCCAAGCAAGAAAAAATTACAAAATTCTTCAAACCATTGCCTAAGTTTTAAAATAATTAATTAAAATGTTCAAAAACTTTTATTAAATTATTTTTTTATATATATTTTATTTTTATTTTGTCACCTAGGAACGTATCCCCTATAATATCATATAAATTACCATTCCGTATTCGCGGTTTCTGTATTCGCGGCATATTTATGGAACATATACCCCGCGAATAAAGAGCTTTTACTGTATAGAAAAAAATGTTCAAAGTTGGGAAAGTTGCTTAACTGTTCATCTATTGGTGATTTTACCCTACCTACATAATTGCAAAGGCTACCGGACGTCGTTTATCTTAGCTTAAAAGTATTACGTAAACACCCTAATATTCGACATGTTATAAGACCCAATTTTCGACACTCTACTGTCGACTTTAGGTACCTATTATTATGACTTTATGATTGTAAATGTCAGTTATTGGGGTTGTTGTCGGTCATTCGCGCATCTACGATGACTAATTTTATTTTATTTGTTTACTTATTGACACATGCACAGATGTTTTCAGGTTATTATGAACCTTCTGTAGGGTTACCTACTGAAAATTTGTTTTTTTTTGTTCTATGTACAATAGTTTACCATGGTGCCCAAAAATATCTGAACAATGCATCCAACGTTGTTATAATACAGGCTCAGATATTTGGGTCAATAGTTATTTGTTTTACTAGGGAGCAAAGTGATTGTTTAACTCTCGTGCAAATATTGAAACCCGAGCAAGCGAAAGATTCCAGAATTTGAACCACGAGCGCAGCGAGTGGTTCATAAAATGGAATCTTGAGCGATGCGTGGGTTTTAAGGCACGAGAGTTGAACAAGCTTTGCTGCCGAGTGAAACACAACATTTTTCACCACACTATAGCGAGGAAACATGCGAAATAAAACTCAAACATAACAAATTAGAAGGTATTTATTTGCAAGTCCTCAACTTCCAAAAAATAAACAAATCAACAAATAATAAAACAATAACCTCAAATATTTTTCTTGGCGTGGCAATGCTTAAAAATTCAGGATAAATGTAGTTATTGGCGATTTTTCTGTGATTTTCGGAATTATCCCACTTTCGCATCTCGCAATTACCCGAAAACTTGAAAATTAAGAGTGTAAGAAAACAAAACACGACCGAACTCGTTTAGATTTTAAAAGAAAAAATATTCGGATGCGTTCTGAAATTTGCATAGTGTCAACACTTTTATTTTCCTATTGTTTTTATTTGTCGTATTTTTAGAACTTTTAATTAAAAGCCTTTTACAGCAAAATGTGGTATTTAATTTGGATTTTAGCATATTGAATATAATATTATGAAAGGTTCATGTTTTCGAACGTACTGTCTAGTTCAAACGTCAAAAAGCTTATTGCACTCTCAGGCCGTATAAGTTATTGCTTTAGTCTACCCAGAAGATTAAAAAAAAATTACTTTAACCTCTAGTGATTAAATACAGTTTTGCGCTCTGAAATTGAAGGACAAACATCGTGTTTGCGAGCAGTGTGGTGAAAAATTCTTTTCGTTGTCTAAAGGTGCATGCAGACCAAAAGAGCATTCGCTGTTCTATCCCCCACTCTACGAAATCAACGAATCACGTTCCGTGTAACGATCGAATTTCGTAGAGTAGAGGGATAGAACAGCGAATGCTCTTTTGGTCTGCATGCACCTTTATTTTATACCACTCTTGTCACGCTTGTAGTTGCTGTTTCGACTTAGCATATAAAAAAACCGGTACACTTGTATTTCTTTTTCACGCTAGATTATAATCCATACGTACATCAGAAATTGAAAACAAAACATCATCTCATACAAAAATAACCACTGCGTCACGTTTTTTATGGACACAAAATAAGACAACGAAAAGAATTTTGACCCATTTGTCTAAAAATCGCTCAGAAAGCGACTGTACCTACCTACTGGTCTAAAAATTAACATAAATTGTACATAACATTCCTACTACTCCTGTAGGTACGTTTAAATTGGTAATTAATAACTACGACGTTATTGTATGTACAAAATTACAAATGTTATGTTATATCAATCTTGCGACGCTAAGCCGTGGGATGTAATTATTTTTTGCATACATCCAAAGATCAAACATGAATCTCGAAACGAATGTCCTTGCCTTCACCTCCTTTTCGCGTTAAAAATATTTGAGAGCCAGTAACCAATCATAGTCGCCGAACGAACGCTAATGCTTTTAGCGTGTTTGTATTCCTCGCGAGTGTCTTCGTAAAAAAATTGCCGAAAAGATTTTCCTCTTTGTGTCTTTGTTACTGCATTTATCAAAGCTGACGTAGCTGTAAAGTTCTTTTTCTCAAACTTGCTACGGAATGTTGATGTTACTAACTTTACATTAAACCCGGAAATACTATGTATCCGGTGTCATGTGCTAAGATGATATGTAAAGAGATTTCATGTATTTATTTCACACCTAGGACTGCAAACAAACTGTCTTTTGTTTTGAAACGTCAAATTGTGACACTAGGTCTTGACATTCAGCCACAGAAAAAAAAATAACCTTAGAAATAATGTCTATACCTATACCACCAGTTAAAAGGATACCTCAACCAGATTAAAAAAAAGTTAGGCGCGAATGTTTTTTTTAAATGTTTAACGATACTGTACTGTGGTTTTTCGGCGAAATCAGTTCGTTTTATTTTATAGCAAGTTTGAGAAAAGCACTATACAAATCTCGGCGAGAAACAGGGTTACAGGCCGCGTATCCCTATCTGGCCCCAGTTCCTTCGGCCAGATATATCACATCTACTTGGCCTGTAACCCTTAGTTTCCCGTCCTCTATAAGTCCATAGTAATGTACTATAAATGAGCAACTCTCAAAAAGTTTGTACAGTGGCGTTCAACAAAGAATTCATTCATAAGCAGTCCGTGCAATTTTGAACCCGACTGCACATTTGGATCACGTCTTTGATATTAATAACAGTTGGTAGGCTGGTAGAGTCAATAAAGTTGAGCATGATCCACCACATTTACCAAAATGTCCCCAAATGTTAGTATGAAACGTTCCTTTTTTGTTAGCAAAAATGTATAGGAATCATGTAACAAAAAAGGAAAAGTGCATACAAACATTTTGTGACGTTTTGGGCATTTTTGGTGGATATTTCCCAAAATATCCGAAAATGTTTGTTGCAAATATAAAAACTTTTTGAGACAAATGTCAAATACGATCCTACAATAAAAGTGCCCCCAATTTTTTTTACGGGTATTGTAAAGACTATTATATTATAGACCCTGGCATATCAGAAGTTCTGACCTGATCTCTCAGTTCAATATCTATTATAAACTACTTAGCTGAGGTCACAAAATGGTGTCAATTATTTCTAGGCATGTGCAACATTTGAACTTTTGCTACCTATATATAGTTGGACAATTATTACCCGTTATTTCCTGCTATAGTTGTAATTATTATTCAGGGTCAAAACCCGATTCTCAGAATTGCTAAACCGAGCTAGAAACCGGTTAAGGTCAATTGCTACATTCAATGTGTTTTATTCATAGTTTTATACTCCGAATACAGATGTGTCATTTGTTGACTGTCTCCAAAGGTTGCGCGCGAGTTTCAATGCCAATGGATCGACTTCTGTTTAATTCTAGTCATCGCTAAGTATATTAAAAATAAGTTGTGTTTTCATAGAATATGAATCTTTTAATAAACAAACAAGATGTTTGCCAGCAATATTAGATATCCCGCAGGACAGTAGTCATATCATAAGACCTATACTTACTGAATCATAAGTTACTAAAGGTACGTGTACGTGACCGTTTGGTTGGCGTTTCGAGGTATAGCGGGGCCGAGGTACCTATCTGAGGTAGGAGGTATATGCCCACTATCGCCACGCTGGGCAAGCGGGTTGGCGATCGCAGTAGTGTGTCCACTATGATGACGCTGCTGCCCGTCATCAATCTTCATAAATAAATGGTCAATGACACTTCAATCCCTTAGTTGACTCTTACGACACCCACGGGATGAGTTGGGGTGATCACAAAAGTATATTCTTAATTCCACTACTAGCACAGCGCGTATAGGCTGTTTTAGACTACTTACTATTAGGTACATGCTATTGCACAGACACTTTAAAAAAATGCTTTTTGAGCTTCAAAAAGACCGAAATCGTCACATAAAGACGCAAAGGCCAATAATGATATTAGGATTGACTTCGACAATATTGAAACTATGGAAGGCGTGACGGCTTAGATAACACAAATTTAAATGAACTAGATTTGTATTTTTTTATCATAATATTTACCTTCCTATTAGTACGACTAGTACGAGTATATCCTTTGTGTTGCGATAATTGTAACACCTTTTTGCCATCACATACCTATACACATCGGGATTTGGTCAAGGATACTCCTTAATGAGGATCCTCTTAATGGATCGAAACGTGTCGATTAATCATCGACTTTAAATTACCTGGTTGGCTTGATTTAACCTCCTGCGTACATGTGTCCTACTCAAAGGACATAAGCCGCAATAATTTTTTATATCTGGAACTCTATGTCAAATGTGCATTTAGACCAAACGAGCATTCGCTCATTCTATCCCCCACTCTACGAAATCAAAGAATTTCGACGAATCACGTTTTGTGTAACGAATGAATTTCGTGATTGGGGGATAGAATGAGCGAATGCTCGTTTGGTCTACATTTTTGGCAAATTTTGATATAATGTAGGCAACTAGGCACGAAGTTAAAGAAATCTTATCTCTTACACAAAACGTAAGGTATATAAAACGGAACGATGTCACAACATCCTTTAGTGATGTACCGCATCGGAAGTGGCCGTCTATTTCCATCCACCTGGCCGTACGGTGTGCCAACTGGGCTGTCTGCGGCGACTGACTCAGAACCACAATACAATCTTTACGGCCTAAAG
Source organism: Thaumatotibia leucotreta (assembly GCA_025490895.1). NCBI lineage: Eukaryota > Metazoa > Arthropoda > Insecta > Lepidoptera > Tortricidae > Thaumatotibia > Thaumatotibia leucotreta. The sequence continues at coordinate 16,539 of JALPQI010019012.1, forward strand.
CGGGGTTGTGTAACAGCCGCGGCCCTACCGCGAACTCCGAAGTTCGCAAATTTAGGAGATTTGTCTCTGTTACTCTATTGACGGCTTCGGTGGTGTGACAGAGACCAATCCCCGATATTTGCGAACTTCGGAGTTCATGGTAGGCAACAGGCCTATCGGTATTTTGCAAATATATTTATTTGTGAGTTGTCACAGCCATGTACTTTTACAAAAAGTAAAAGTTACCTAAACTTATTTTTTTATATTTTTGCACACGTTACTTGGGACATTAATAAAAGTTGCCTGGTATATCAGCTTTTGTTAAATCCGAAAAAACATTTTTTTTACGTTTTCATACATAATAAATGAAATGGTTAATGTGAGAGAACCTTAAGAATAACAAAAGTTAATCTTCAGGTGACTGACGGCACATGTCAAAATAAGTAACATTAGAATGTAATAAAGGTTGCAATACACTTGTTCAGTCATTAAACTTATTTTTTTTAATAACTCAATAACAGTAAGAGTTAAGACACTATAGTTTCTTAGAGAAATTAATTATATTTGACCTAAATAAGCTTCCATTAAATTAAAAGCAAATGAAGAAAAACACCCTGTATATGAACAGACAGCTCGACGCAGGGGCTATTTCACAAATAAGTAGCGGAATGTTGGACTTCTTGAAAACCTGGTAAAATCCTTCTACATATAATCGCTACGATGGGCAAACGGGTTAGAGCGATCGCACTAGTGTGTCCACCACCACCATGATCATGATGACGCTGCTGCCCATCAATTCTTAATAAATGAATGTTCAGTTCCGACTGCGCACACGCGAAGAGGTGGAAATATTCTTACTGCCGTCATCAATCATCATTATTCCATCACTCATAATTATTATAATTCGGTCAGCCCCAGAATGTCACTGACTGACGGAATGACGGAAACCATCATCTTTGCTACGTGCAGTAAGTGGAACCTTGCATCCGAGCTCACTATGTATGCAAATTGCACTGAGTGCATCTGACACTTCCGGTTTAAATCCGTTAGGTGTCGCTTTAGACCTTGCGCGTGATTTATGACTATGAACAGTTGTGAGAAACAGAAAAGGTGAGATTTGCAGACATATCCTCGCTACGTCCATTACTAGAAATACTAGAATATGTTCTGGAAAAAAAGGAAATAAGTAGTAAATATACAAGGTGTTTCAGTACCTAGCTTTAAAAAATCTCAGACGCCCAAATAGGTACCTATAATTCGCTTTCGTGAGGAGAAATTTATGAAACTGTATTCCAAACCTTTGCTTGGAATTGTAATTATGTTTGCTTTGTTAATTATTTATTTAAGTAAAACGGTACGGCTTTTACGGTAGGTAGGTAATTTTTTTTGTCTTTGGAAACATGGCGGGCGGACTACGTTTCGGCTCCAGATGTCATGAATATCATTAATGTTGTTATATGTTGTAATTACATAGCAACTCAGATAATAAACACAGATTTTCCCACTTTTCTCCCTTTTGGACTTATGAATATGTCGTTTATGAATTAAGGGGGTTAACATTTTTAAGCGATGTTTCAAATGAAAGAGTTTGACTAAAATGCGGAGCATGAATTCCCCAAGGTTTACCTGTTCCTCCAAAGCTATAAATCCAATCGTGGACCCAAACCAGTCCGGTTGGTTGGAATCCGGTCGGACCCATTTTCGGCGACCTTGGACAGGCTCATCCTATGTTTACGAAGCAAATTAGCACATGCAAATTAAACCAATTAATCCAAAGTACGACTAGTGACGATTCGTGTAAGTAACAATTGAATATGGGTGTTATGTGTTATATACTTACCCGTACTTTTAAAGCTGAGCCGCACTGGAAAATTGTGCATTTGTAGCGTGGGAAATGTCATACATACAGGTGCATTTAGACCAAACAAGCATTCGCTCATTTTATCCCCCACTCCACGAAATTCGTTCGTTGCACAAAGTGTGATTCGTCGAAATTCGTTGGTTTCTAAACGCACCTGTAGGTTCACCGGTTGCACCCACCGCGCACGTCAAGTTTGGCCTTAAGTAGTTTTTTTTTAACAGTTTGTGTACATTATTCGCAAGTTCTATTACCGGCGAATCAGAATTGTACCTATAGCGACTATGGCGACTAAAAATGATTTATCCTACAATAGTATGGCACTTCATTCATAGTTTTACGACGCCGTTCTCCTTGGCTTGCCCTCGACGACACCAACACACACACACACACCTCACTGTTGTAGGTGTGTGTTCGCACATCCGCTACACTATTTTGGTTTTCTTAAAAATAGTTACCTTGGCAACGGGTGTTTATTAGGCCCATGGTGAAGTTTGAAAAAATACGTGAATTTCAGACGTGTTTCTCTGTATGTTTTTTTAAGGAAGCAATATAATTAATTCAATAATAACTTAAGTTATTACTAATGTTAATACTTATTTATTAAAAGTTAAAAAATCTGTCATTTCAATTTCACTGAGTCTTAATCGGAGTGACAGAATTGCACCCCTGCTTTTTCTTATATAGGTATTTGTTACATGTTGCTTATATCTCATATCTTGATTCTTGATGTATTAATTTGTTCATGTTTATACAAATAAGTTATCTTTTATTTATTTATTTATTTTTATATCATCGATCTTCCCTTCTTCGCTTGCCTTAAATAATATAATACCGACACTATTACAGACTTGATTTGTAAATTTATGTTTTCTGTTGGAACTAGAAAACCTGTTACGATAAGTAACGCGATATAAGTTTAATCTCAACATAATACTTACTGCATCAGATAAACTCAAAGTCATAAATATACCGGTCACAATGAAGTCATAAATAAGTAAGCATATCGTTTATAGCCAATATAGTGAACAATCACCTTTTAATGTAAAATATACTGACGGTTATCGGCTGGCGCTAATCAGTATAGTTGGGTTTAAAATTATGTTGACGATTTTGATACTTATTCCTCAGACGTACACTCTGAAATGTATACATGTTATTAAACGTAGCTGCAGCTAGTACTTTACCTACCGACAAGTATAATACCGATTGAGACGATCTTTATCAACTCAAGTTCAATTATATTTTTACATTTTCTACTCCTATAAAGTTTTTACAGTTTGTTTTATCCACTGACCTATTTTTTTGAGATTTCGAGGCCGATTTTTCAATCTTCTGATAAAAATATCCCTTAAAATTATCACTGCTTTTCTAATGTTTATTAAAGTTTTCTGACAGATGCTGAAACTGGGGATTGAATAGCGTTGAAAATGTATGAAAATTTCGTTTTTTTCGGGTTTTTACAGAAATAATCAATTTTCCCCAGTGACATCGCGTTCTCCTGATAAGGAAAATTATACCAAATTCACATTGGTTTAGATTTGAAAATTAAAGAGGACAATTTCATAGGTTTTTTCGGAAAATTCCGGAAAAATCGAGCTGGTTTTAAAGAAACGGGATTTAATCCGAAAATTTTCAACGCTAGGATTGATAAACCCCTTATTGTAACCAACTTTAAAGAAAAAGAATATCACCTTTTCATTCAAATCTTTTGCTTCTAACTCTTTCAACATTGCCATTCATTCATTACGAAATGTCATGTATCGATTTCATTTCAGCCACGGTCTGCGAGTTGTCAAACTTGTCTAGCCATATTGTCACATCTGTCATTGAGGTCGCAGAACACCTGTCAATACAGTTTCATTACTGATCGTTTCCTTTAGGATTTTTTAGATTTCCGCCCCAGAGGCCCTACCGAACCACGAAATATGTGTTGCCTCACTTGCCTCCCTGTCACACTTACGTACGAATTCACGAGTGCGAGAGAGAGGCAACACTTCGTTCGTAGTTCGGTCTAGTTCTTATTTTCGGATGGCGAATTTTAGGAATTCAAAACCTATGGGTCCAATATTTCACTGGCAACAATCACTGCTAAGGTGCTGGACAGACTTCTTGATGGGCAACTTCGAAACCACTATAAGGCTAAAGATGCGCAGTTTGGCTTCCAGCCGCGAGTATCAACGGAATCTGCCATATTTTGCCTTAAAAGTACGGTCCAGTACTATACAGCGCAGGATAGTCCAGTGTACGCCTGTTTTCTAGATCTATCCAAAGCTTTTGACCTGGTCTCATACGACATCTTGTGGAGCAAGGTGTTGTCTGAGACTAGTCTCCCGGCAGAGTTGATTGAGATCTTCAAATACTGGTATAGTAACCAAATCAACTCTGTGCGATGGGCGGGCGTACACTCGGATGATTACACGCTGGAATGTGGAGTAGAGGTGTGCGCCACGCCGGCGCGGCGGCGCCGCGCCGCGGGACCCACGCCGCCGCCGCCGCCGACGTTTTCAAAATCCACGCCGCGACAAACAATTTGCGGAATAAAATCATTTGAATTACGCGCCACGCTGATCATATTGGCATTAAACAACAATATGCTTGCGAAATATCGACAAGCGGTTCCACCTGACCGAAATGCCACTTCTGGATTACAGATTTTCAGGCCTAAAGGAGATTAATACGTACCTACGAAAAAAACACACTACTCGAGTAGAATTGTTCCCAATTTTACAGATTTCTTTTACAGAATTCTATTATATTGTATTCTTCACATCGTCGATCTCACAGTGTGTGAAGACAAAACACTTCAATACATGCGTTCCACCCGTCGTCACGTACGGAGCCGAAACGTGGACACTGACGGTACGGCTGGTCCACAAGTTCAAGGTCGCTCAGCGAGCTATGGGAAGGGCTATGCTCGGCGTCTCTTTGCGGGCCGAATCAGGTCGGGTTGAATCAGAAATGAGGTTATCCAGAGTGATCGACATAGCCCATCGTGTTAGCAAGCTGAAGTGGCAGTGGGCTGGCATTATTAGCCGTAAACCCGACAACTTTTGGGGGAAACGAGTGGAGACCGCGTCTCGGCAAGCATAGTGTAAGACGCCCTCAGGCAAGGTGGAGCGACGATTTGCGTAGGATGGCCGGCAGGAGCTGGATGCAAGCAGCCAATGAACGAAAACGGTGGCGTGAAATTGGGAAGACCTATGTCCAGCAGTGGACTGCGATAGGCTGATGATGATGGTGGATGTTTTTTCATTACCACCACCATAGGAGGCGTAATGACTGTCTATTAACTGATTCTATTAATGAAATAAAACTATGAAAACGGATAAACTCGCGTATATTAACTAATTTTAACTTCATTCCGACGTTTCGAACACTTTACAGGGTTCGTGGTCTGCGGATGACTGACAATGGAGGAAATTTGATAGATCTACCTCCATCAAAATAAGAAAGATAAGTACAAAACTACCCACCAAAGAAAAATTACTAAACCACAGACAATAAATTTTAAGGGTGGATGTACATACAAAATTTGCAAATTAAGCTAGTTATTCATTACAAATATTTTCAGAATGAAGACAAGAGACAAAATAAATAATCTACGCCGGTTCTATCCCTACGCCACTGCCTGAGAAGTATTTCCTTCCTTTGTATGATTGTATTGTTAGGAAGGTATCCCAAAATTGGGACCGGCAAGAAACTCAGCGGGACAACTCTTTTCAAAAAACATTTGTAGTACATCTTAAGATCATCATGCATTAAACCAAAACATACAATTTTGATTAATAAGGAAATTTAAAATAATTTTGAAAAAATGTTGCCAGTACTAAAAAGGGGGGGGGGAATGGTCACCACCGCCAAATACATCAGCCTCACGGTTTATGTCTAGACTGTTCCTTTATCAGATGAACAACTGGATCCCAAGCTGGTGGTAGAGACAAGCTTCTTTCCATTCTATTAAAGTTTGGATATTTCATTATCTCAATAGCCTCACGCAACATTCTAGGCATGTTTCTCTTCTCCTTAACGAGAACCAAAGGCTTGTCAAACTTAATAGAATGATTCGGTCCATCACTGACATGCTTCCAAACCGCAGACTGTTGTCGACGGTGCTTGACATCGGCTATGTGTTCCTTCACCCTAGTAGTGATATTCCTCTTTGTCTGCCCAACATATGAAAGCCCACATTCACAGTCCAGCTTATACACTCCTGCATTCAGTAAGGGCGTGCTATACTTAACAGGCCTCAGAAACTGCGACATCTTCTTCATTGGCTTAAAATAGGTTTTAATAGAAGCACGTTTCAAGATGCGGCTGATCCTGTCTGTAACCCCTCCAACAAAAGGCAGAACGGCTGGCCTGCGCTCAACAGTGGGAATCTTCATACGAGTCTTCTGATCGGCTCGAGGGATCTTCAGGTTGTTTGCCCGAACTGCCTGCCTAGCATGCCGAAGCTCCGCAGCTAGATGCCGATCATCGCATATCTTTTGGGCTCTCTGAAACAAAGATTTGCCTACAGTAGCTAGTTGGCTGGGATGGTGGTGGGAATTGCCATTTAAATACCTATCAGTGTGAGTAGGTTTCCTATATACAGTGTGACCCAAAGTTTTATCCGGATTTCTTATAACCAAAACATCTAAGAAAGACAGAGAACAGTCATTTTCTAACTCCATAGTAAATTTAATTTTATCATGAATGGAATTTAAATGATCTAAGAAAGTTGAAACACTACTTTTTGGAAGGATAGTAAAGGTGTCATCTACATATCTTTTAAATATCTTCGGCTGCATGGGAGCCAATGAGAGTGCTCTCTCCTCGAAGTCCTCCATAAAGATGTCTGCGACAACAGGAGAAACTGGAGACCCCATCGCCACGCCATCCACTTGAAGGTAGAATTCACCGTTCCATAGTAAGTAGCCAGATGTAAGGCAATGTTCCAACAACTTAGCGTATTCCTCTGACATGTTCTGCTCCCTTAACCTTCTCTTGACAATTTCAATGCAGTCTTGCACAGGTAAACTGGTGAATAGTGACTGGACATCAAAACTGACCATGATTTCCTCATCCGTCAAAGTCTTTAATATCACGGATGAACTGGTATGAATCCTTTGTATGTGTGCTACTATTACCATGCAGAGGTGAGAGAACACCCGCTAGGTGCTGAGCCAATTTATAGGTGGGAGCATCAATTTGACTCACTATAGGACGCAACGGGGCACCTGGTTTATGAATTTTAGGCAACCCATACAACTTTGGTGGCATTGGGGAATCAGGAACTAAACTTGGAACATCCAGATTGAGGTCGTCCGAGTATTCACCAATAAGCTCTTTGGTACTCTTTAATATCCTCGTAGTCGGATCTTTCTTAACATGTTTATATGTTGTATTGTCCGCTAATAAATCACCAATTTTCTGGTTGTAATCCGTAGTATTAAGTACAACCGTTGCGTTACCCTTGTCAGCGCGAAGAATAATCAACAGTCAACAACAGTCTGCGGTTTGGGAGCATGTCAGTGATGGACCGAATCATTCTATTAAGTTTGACAAGCCTTTGGTTCTCGTTAAGGAGAAGAGAAACATGCCTAGAATGTTGCGTGAGGCTATTGAGATAATGAAATATCCAAACTTTAATAGAATGGAAAGAAGCTTGTCTCTACCACCAGCTTGGGATCCAGTTGTTCATCTGATAAAGGAACAGTCTAGACATAAACCGTGAGGCTGATGTATTTGGCGGTGGTGACCATTCCCCCCCCCCTTTTTAGTACTGGCAACATTTTTTCAAAATTATTTTAAATTTCCTTATTAATCAAAATTGTATGTTTTGGTTTAATGCATGATGATCTTAAGATGTACTACAAATGTTTTTTGAAAAGAGTTGTCCCGCTGAGTTTCTTGCCGGTCCCAATTTTGGGATACCTTCCTAACAATACAATCATACAAAGGAAGGAAATACTTCTCAGGCAGTGGCGTAGGGATAGAACCGGCGTAGATTATTTATTTTGTCTCTTGTCTTCATTCTGAAAATATTTGTAATGAATAACTAGCTTAATTTGCAAATTTTGTATGTACATCCACCCTTAAAATTTATTGTCTGTGGTTTAGTAATTTTTCTTTGGTGGGTAGTTTTGTACTTATCTTTCTTATTTTGATGGAGGTAGATCTATCAAATTTCCTCCATTGTCAGTCATCCGCAGACCACGAACCCTGTAAAGTGTTCGAAACGTCGGAATGAAGTTAAAATTAGTTAATATACGCGAGTTTATCCGTTTTCATAGTTTTATTTCATGAGTAATCCTCGCGGTAACCGAAGAAAATATGATTCTATTAATTTAAGCGTTTGCCATGGATGATTTTGTGCTTCTTGAATAAGATATTTTTAGAGGAAAAAGGAGACGTAAGCTAAAAAATTTGCATTTGAAAAATTTGCTGTCGCTTTCCACGGCTTAGAAATAGATAACTGCAGCTTCGCCTGATAATACCTAAGTAAAATTGACGAAAACAAGGTTTTTTGTCCCATGTTTTCTCCTCCAAAAATAGACCAATTTGTAACAAAAAATTTTTCATAAGCATTTTAAGAAAGATGCTTTTCATCATGTCGGTAAGTTTCCTGTTTTTAGACAGTATACGAAATATTTTTTATCAGTACATTAAAACGCATTCAAAATTTGGCTATTTTTACAGTTTTTGTAG
>JALPQI010019013.1:0-18928 GCA_025490895.1 Thaumatotibia leucotreta
TTATTGAGATTGGATAACGTTTAGAGGTTGCACACTCTTGAAAGTGGAGCCAAAGCCCCATACATTACGAAAAAAATACTTTGTTATAAATTCATAAAAAATAATGAACCAAAACTAAAATTACTTGGGAAAGTAGATTCTATCGACAAATATAAAAAAAGGATTTTATTCTTTAAGCACGTGTATGAATTTACTATAACCTTAATATGGTATTATTTATAAAGTAACCTAGATCCCGGTTTTTTACTTAATTTTAGGCCATAATTGGATGTTTACATATAGTACATTAATTTACTATAGTTATGAAACTAGTAAAACACTGGTAATAAGGTTTTCATAAAAGTGCCCAATAAATATTTTTTAGAATTTATACCTACTTCCAAAGAATAAGTTCTCATTTTTAACATACGACATTAAATTCGATTTTTCCATTCTTTTTTAGTGTTGGTTAATTATATTTGATTAATTTATAACAAAGTAATTTTTTTCGTAATGTATGGGGCTTTAGCTTTACTTTCAAAAGTGTGCAACATTTAAACGTTGTCCAATCTCAATAAAATTGTATATATATCATTTTTATATCAGAGAAACTTAGGGCGTGAGCAAAGTCAGGGAAAATATCACAATTTTTTTTGCCCATACAAAAGTAGAACACCCTAAGAGGGATAGCCTTTAAGTTGGTTGGGAAAGTAAAATTAGGCGAAAAACTATTTCAGCGAAATAGCAATATTCTCTATTTGGCTCTATTTGGAGGAGGCCTATATCCTGCAATGATGATGATGGTCACAGTAATTATTGGAGACCTATGCGCTCCGAAACATGTCGTGCGTAGCAATGTACCGAGGAGAAGTTTCATAAGTTGCGAAACTTCTACACCGTGTTTTTATTGTTTTCCGTTAAATTAAAGGGAACCTTATTTAGGTCAAAAATGATCTATTTTTCTAAGAAACTAGTGCTTTAACTCTTACTGTTATTGAGTTATTAAAAAAATAAGTTTAACCCTTATCTTGGCACGGTTAATAATTTCTTAAATTAGCATTTTTTTTGCACTTTTCACTACCAGCTAAGCAATTTATAATAGTAAAAAATGTTACAAAAAATTTTACATTTCCCAATTCAGGAAAATCGTATGTATCGTATATGATACAATGCCAAGTTTAGCTAATGCGTGTTCATGTATACAGAACACTGCAAATTTAGAAATTAAATAACAGAAAGTATCGAAAATCTGGTTTATTGCTTATATCCAGCTTTCCTTCTTTCCTTTCTTCTTGCTCAAATACAAAAATACAAATACAAATATTTATTTATAACACCAATGTTACAAGTCAATATAACTAATAATTATCAATAATAATTACATTTCATGTGCATGGTAACTCAAAAAAGTCACCCACACTGTACAATGTTAGGTCGAGAAGCCACTTGCGTAGTCTGACCTTAAATACTGCGGTGGAAGCTGCATATCTGACATGCTCAGGTAGTCTATTATATACCGACGGGCCCATCACGTAGGCAGACCTTATTGATTTTGATAATTTATGTTTCGGTGTTATGAGGCGGTAATGGTACTTATCTTTACGAAGAGGTCGATTCGCGTATGTACCTTGGCGCTGGAACAATTCAATGTTTGTGTGTGTAAATAATGCCACCTGATATATTAGCTCGCTAGGTAGGGTTAAAATTCCTAGGTCCTTGAAGGAGCTCCTACAAGAGGTGTCGCTCGATATCCCGACTAGTGCTCTCACCGCCCGCTTCTGCATGAGAAACACTCGTTGTGAGTCCGCGGCGCGCGCCCACAGCTCCGTGCCATACGTCAGCAGGCTGTGGACGGTCGCAAAATAGCAAGTTCGTACTACGCTACGTGTTGCAGTCTTTGCGAGCCTGCCCAGCGCGAAACATGCTCGTCCTAGCTTTGAACAGACTTCCTCCACGTGATCATCCCAGGTTAGAGAACTGTCTATTACAAAGCCCAGTAGCTTAGTGGATCGCACATGTTGTAGAGGGATACCACCAGCACTGACTTTAAGTGGCGTCTGCATCCTTCCATTTAGGGCGAAGGTCATGAAGCACGTTTTTTCTCTGTTCAGCGCCAGACCATTGGACGAGAACCAACACTCTAGTTGCTCAACCACTGAATTTAGTTTATATTCTAGCATGGTGTTTGAAGGGGCTGTTATCACCGCGGCCACGTCGTCGGCATACATAAAGATATCAGCGCCGGTGATGGCCGTGGGAAGGTCGTTTAAAAGGAGGCTGAACAGAGAATTGGATAAACACGAACCCTGCGGAACTCCTAGGATATTCTGCATCTCCGCTGAGATGACCCGTCCCGCTTCCCCAACCACTACTTGAGATCTGTCCGCCATGAATGAGGAAAATAGAGAAAGAACCGGTCCTCGTATTCCATGGAATTGGAGCTTTCCCGCAATCAGGGCGTGGTCAGCGGTGTCGAAAGCGCGCGAAAGGTCGCAGCACAGTAGCGCCACGCATAGTCCCGACTCGCGGGCACCCAGCACGCGCCATACCACTTCCCTCACTAGATCCGTAGTTGCGCGGCCCGCACGATACGCGTATTGCCTACCTGACAGAATGTCGCGGTCCGCTATAAATTGTGTAAGTCTGGTGTTTAGCCCTACTTCAAAGATTTTACTGATTGCCGGCACCAGTGATATTGGGCGGTAGGATTTTGAGTCTGATCTCTTACCTTTGCCTTTGTATAGGGGGCTGATTTTCACCCTTTTAAGGGCGGCTGGGTAAATCCCCTGTCGGGCACAAGCGTTGCAGAGGTAGGAAATCGTGGCAGCTAATGGTTTAATAACCGATTTTAGTGCGGCGGCGGACAAACCATAGTAGTCCGTGCTATTCTTGGGCGCTACGCGGTTCACCATAATGTTTATTACCTCTGAGGGCGTGAAAGCCAAAAGCCTTAGCGATACATCACTAGCGTGCGCGTCAACGGAGAGCGCGGCGCAGGCGGCCGACAGGTTGGCTGCCGGGGCGCCGCACTTGCTCGCAGCGGTTATAAACTCGGCGTTCAGTGCGTTCACTAGCATTTGTTTACTAGCGAACGGCTTACCATCGTTGTCCTTGATGTGGTCAGTATAGTCTACCCGCTCGCGCGTCCTACGGCCCAATTCCGAATTAATAACCATCCACATTCGCTTCGACTTGTTAGGGTCATTGCGGATTTGATCAGAATAAAACAAGGTACGCTTATGTTTCAATAACAAGTCATAACGAGTGGAAAGGTTTAAGGCGAAATCGCTTAATTCGGTGTTAGTTGGAAAAGTGGATTTCAAATGCAGGGTATCGTATAACAAATGTTTTAAGTTTGTTACTTCCTCATCTACCCAGTTTTTTGAGTGGGAGAGATTTGGCAGTTTTTTTATCGGGAAACAAATATTCAGTTTGCCCATGATAATGTTCATGAGTGCTTCTGCAAGCAAGTTACAGTCGTGTTTAGATTTGTCTAGTACCCCCGGCCAATCGACGGACATGATAGCGGCTTGAAAATGTATCCAATTAGCCGCACTAAAACTGCGTCGGAAGGAGAACGCATCCGGGCGTTCGTGCTCGCGCCAGATGGTCAGGCGCTGGGCGTCGTGATCGCTCAGGTGCGTGCGCGCGCCGAACACGCCGGCTATGTGCTCGGCGGGGATGTTCGTGTACACGTGGTCGATCAGTGTACTGCTATTGCCATCAATACGGGTGGGGAAGTCTATTAACTGTTTGAAGTTATAAAGTGATAAAAGATCAGAAAGCTGTTTTTTAGAAGGTGAATTTTCGAGTAAGTTTATGTTAATATCCCCCATGATGATCGCGGTAAGCCCGTCTCGAGTTATTTTGTCTAGCAATATTTCGAGTTGACTCAAAAAGTCTACGTGGCTAGTTTGATTAGAGTGATACACGCCCACGATTAACAGATTCTCATTAATCAGTTGTACCGCACAAACATCGAATATTTGTTCTAAGGCCAAGTCGCAGTAATCTTGTTTGTTACTACACTTGACGTCGCCGCGCACGTAGATGCAGCAACCACCGTGGGCAATATTTGGTCTACAGTACGAAGAAATCAAATCATAATTAAGCAATGTAACAGAAGACAATTGATTTATGCGCAGCCAGTGCTCCGTCAGTACGAGTACGTCGCACTTTAATTCATTATTTAATAACACTTCAAGTCTGCTTGTTTTATTATTGAGACATCTAATATTTTGATGACAGATAGTGAGTACGTTATTCTTGACTGGACATTTCCTAGGAAGTCTATTAATTTCGAGGCGTTGCGCCTTATTATCCAGCGCGCTAATATTATGGTGACATACTATTGGCATCCGCGGTGGTCCGGTGTCATAAAAATCACCACGCACGGGTAGATTAGATTCGCCGTTCAAGGGATTGATTAACAGCTTCAATTTCAGCAGTGTCATAATCCGAGAGTAATCTTAAATTTTCAAACGAGCTATCAAGTGAAGGGGACTCTAAGCTGTCGTATAAGGAATCTGGCATATCATGCACGTTATGCGAAGATGCTTCGTCAGACGAATCGTAGTCTTCGTCGTCAGAGACAGCATTATGAGAGGGTATTAGTGCAAGAATGTTGTGTACTCTTGCTGCTTGTGCCTAAAAGCAAAGACAACCAGTCGGTAAACCCAGCAAAAAAAAGCAAAGCATGGAAGGTTAAGAATCTCTTCAAAGTGTCCATAAAGATAACAAGGCCAAATTAACGTAGTAGATTAATATTGATCGAGCGTATGAGAAAAAAAAAATAGTGCTTAAACCGAAATAAAAAAAAGCCTTTTTATTTAAATTATCCGTAAATTGTCTACGTTTTTTACTTAAAGTCGATTATTAGAAGATGGATAATGTAACAAATGTGATACCTTCTTTAGAAAACTTTGTTTATCCGAGAGTTGGCGACGTATAAAATATGATACAGTCCTGTATATGACAACTTCTTTCACGGATTGGCAGTGTATCAAATGTAATACATAATACTTAAACCCATTAATACGAAAATTAACGTTTTATATGTACATGTAACAATCATTTTGACATTCACTAGTGTCACATACACTAACTTTTAAGCATGAAATCTAGAAATATACACAAAAACCGAACAAAACAGCAATATTTTCCGAGCGAAAGGCAGGTTGATGTTTTCGTTCTACCATTTTGGAAACTACTGATCGACGCCTGCGCATAATTGGTGCCTTCAATTTTATTTGACAATTCTGAGGTGTATTTCTAGGTGTATTCATTTGAAGAAATAACTTAGCTTTTAAAATACAGTCGTCAATTTTTTTTTTAATCTTTGTATTACGGGTGTTACAATGCCAAGAAAAGGGTTAATGACTGAACAAGCGTATTGCAACCTTTATTACATCCTAATGTTACTTATTTTGACATGTGCCGTCAGCAGCCGTCAGTCGCCCGAGATCTTATTTTTAAGGTTCTCTCACACTTACCATTACAATTATTATGTATGAAAACGAAAAAAAAAAAATTTTTTTTCGAAATTAACAAAAGCCGATATACCAGGCAACTTCTATTAATGTTCCAAGTAACCTGTCCAATTTAACGGAAATCAATAAAAACACGGTGTATAGATAATGTTTTCGGCAATTTAAATTTTTCAAGTAATCTTATCATGCCAAAACCGTTGTATTGAAACATGCCTTAGGTATATTTCATACCTAGTTTACTCAATTGTGAAATACAATATTCTTCACCTTTTTATAAGTCCTCACGGAAACTTTCTCAATGGGAACTTACTCTTAAGTTCTCATGAAAAATCTCGGAAATTTCCGAGTATATTTCTGCAATTTTCAGAATGTTCTGCAACTTATACATTGCTAATCGTGCGTTGTGATCAAAATACGTGTAGCGTATTACGAGCTTACTGATTTCGATGTTTCATGATTTAGAATTGAAAGAAGACAGCCGGTCTAGCCAAGATTCCTTTCTGCAATCGTATACGATAAATGATAAGGGGGCGTTCAAGTATTACGTAACGTAATTTTGGGGGGAGGGGGGTCTTGTAAAACGTTACGCTACGCTAAAGGGTCGGGAGGGGGTCTACCTTTCAACACCTACTTAACATAGTTTTTTTAAGTAAAGAACTAGAGAATCAAAACTCCCAAATTGGCAATCCTTTTCAGTTACGTTTCACGGGGAATCCGATTACCGCAAAGGTAATTAAATTATACCGAGGATAAAAAGTATAACATAACTTTTTGCGACTTTAGGGTTAAAATCAACAATCAAAGGTCATTTAAGTGTTATGTAACGCTTAGAGAGGGGGGGACCAGAAGAACGTTACAGTGCGTTAGAAGGGGGGAGGGGGGTAAAAATCCTCAAAACTTGCGTTACGTAATAATTGAACGCTCCCTAAGCAATAAATGTATGAGAATGACAGATTTTAACGAAAAGTCACGTGACCTACCTACTATGGTCACGTGACTTATCGTTTATCGTATTCGATTACAGTGGCATCTTGGCTAGGCTTGGTATTCTTAGTTTACAAGATTAATAAATTGCCCCCTTATTCATAAACGTCTCCTAACAATTATTAACAATCAATCCAATAATTAACAAGTCGCTAAGTATTGTTCGTCTACGAACTTATCAATAAATATATTATGTCTATAAGATCAAAATTGAGAAATAATACTTAGCGTTTTGTTAAGTAAGACGTTTATGAATAAGGGAGTAAGCTATTATGAACCAAAGGGGCTTACCCGACGGCCAAACACGTCGATGAAGTACGCCGACAGCAAACTCGCAAAGATGGAGATAACGGCAGTGAGCAGACTGCAAAGAACCGGCGATAGATTCGGCACAGCTTCCCCAAATAGCTTCCCTGCGTACACGCACACGGCCACATAGCCATGAAACATCGAACATGTCAAAAGCACAAGCGATAAAACCGTTGCTTTTCTAGTTGACTGTGAATTCTTGACAAACTTCCAAATAGACGTCTTTTCTGGAACTTTCTCTGCCTCTTCTTCCTTAGTTGGTATCGCTTGTGCGCCTCCAAGCGTTTTCCTAATATTATCAATTTCTTGCATGACCTCTTTTGAGACTTTAGTGGCGTTTCTGTAGTGTGCTACAGCTTCGGCTGCTTCTTCCTCTCTTCCCTTCTTCATTAAGAATACGGGTGACTCTTTTAGTGTTAAGGTCATCAATGCTCCTAAGGCGGCGATTGTAAGGCATATGTAGCAATTTAGGGTATATTGTAGAAAGCCACCTGTAATGTTAAAGAAGTTTATGTATCGCATAGATACGCGAAAGTAACAAGTAGCTATGACTGTTTTCAGTTTTCACCAAACTAGCTTGATTCAGGGTGCTTAGACAAGTTGCCAATCGATAAACCTTAATCGTCAATCGTAAACGAAAGGCAGCTAACTGTCTTTGTCGCACTAATAAGAAAAAGCGACAGAGAGGGAAAACTACGATACGCTACTAAGCGTTAGCGATGGCAACTTGGCTAAGCATCCTGGTCAGACAGCAGAGCATTCTAAGGTCGATTGCAAAAAATGTTTACAAAATTAGGCCTTAAAACAAAACAGCACTATCACGTCAATTGTGCTATGAAAGTTAATGATACAAACTATGTGGTATACTCTGTTCACCAATCCTTCGGCAGAAGTAAATTAATGACAGCAAATTCAGACCAACCGAGCATTCGCTATTCTAATCCCCTACTCTACGGAATTCGATCGTTATACAAAACGTGATTCGTTGATTTCGTAGAGTGGGGGATAGAATAGCGAATGCTCGTTTGGTCAGAATGCACCTTTACAGTATACGTAAACGTTACGGTAAATTCAAAAACCTGCCTAATAAATAGGCCAACAGCATCCCCAACCCAAATGCGACCATCATGCACGACATCATGGTCCCACGGACCGAGGGTTGGCAGACCTCGCCGATGTAGACCGGGATGACCACGAAGACGGAGATGCCGGCGCCGGTCACAAACATGGCGGCCAGGAGAGCTTCCACGCGATTGGTCAGGACGATGATGGACCAGGCGATCTGGAAAATAGTGTTATAATTGAATTATCGAGAAGATGGAATTGCATTTGTAGTGGTGTTACTAAAGCAACACTTTTAAAGTGAACCTTGTGTCTTTACAATTAGGTTTACAATTAGTCGAATAATGCCAATACATGAGTCGACAAAACACACACAATAGCACACAATACATTGTAAATACGCGATACCACTACATATACAATTCCATCTTCTCGATAATTCAACTATATAATAGGTGAAAAAGTTAAGAAAAGCTCCTGGGTGCTCAAAAAAATCAAATGCCTATAAAGATGCATTAGAACCACCAACAACCTTAGCTTAGCCAAGTTGCCAATCGCTAACGCGTAATCGTGAATCGTAAACGAAAGGCAGCTAACTGTCTTTGTCGCACTAATATGAAAGAGTGACAGAGAGGGAAAACTACTAAGCGTTAGCGATTGGCAACTTGGCTAAGCCATCTGTTGTTGGTGGTTGTAATGTATCTTTATAGGCATTTGATTTTTTTGTGTTCGCATTTTATATACCAAGTTATGTATCAAATATTGGTACTTTCCAACAGAATGTCAGGTACAATCGACGACTCAGCTGTGGATACAGACAAAGTGCCAGAAATATGTATACACACCTTTATGTCCAGGCAATAAAGTTCTGTTTACATATTTTTGGCACTTTGCCTGTGTTCACAGGTGTGTTGTTGATTGTACATGGCGCCGTTCTTCACGTTCATCTAAAGGTGGATTTGGACCAAACGAGCGAATGCTCATTCTATCCCCCATACGAAATCAACGAATTTCGACGAATCACGTTTTGTGTAACGAACGAATTTTGTAGAGTGGGGGATAGAATAAGCATACGCTCGTTTGACTAAATCCACCTTAAGAAAGTTAGGTTAGTTTTTTTTTATAAAGGTCGGTAGCTTTTTGATGCTCGGTCCTCGCTATCAGTACGGGCGACCGTGCATCTCGCTGATGCTATTGCTTATTTAGATTTTTTAGACTTTGCGATTATGTGATTTACTGTGATGTGCATAATTAAGTTTTGGTGAAGTTTTTGAGGTGATCTATTACGAAAGTACTGAAATTAACAAATGATGCTATTGTTTCTTCCTTATTTGTTAGTTCTGGGCTGGTGTTATGTAGGTTACAAATTAATTCATGTTCGATTCTCTTCCTCGCAAATCTGGGGCATTGTTCAAGAAGATGCTTGATAGTTTGTATCGTGCTGTTGTCGCAGGGGGATTTATTGGTGTTTGAGATTTTAAAATTCAAATTCAAAATTCAAATTCAAACATTCAAATTCAAAATTCTTTATTTATAAGAATACAGTACATCAAAGGTGTTAATTATTAATAAGATCCTTGTATTCAGCAAGCAAGCAAGCATATAAATATTTCAAAGCTATAGAATAACAATTCAAATTAAACAGAATGTCCAGGGGCCCGTTTCTCGAAAGCTTGTAACTTGTAATACAAGTGGAAGTCTCTTTTTAACACTGTTAATTAGATAAGGACTTCCGCTTGTATTACAAGTTACAAGCTTTCGAGAAATAGGCCCCAGGTCTACTACTATTACACAAATGTCACAAAAAATATTAAAAATCGTTTAAATAATTCCTCCGACAACATCCGCAATTGATTTGGTAACTTATTGAATACCGTAATGCTCACATTAAAAACATTTCTCTTGTACATATCTTTACAGGCCCGAGGCTTGTATAAAGCGCTTTATGGCTCGTGTGTATCCGTGCCCAGTTATAATCTGCGTGATTTGAAATGTAAGTTTTGTGGCGTAATAAAGAAGAGTCCTATACCCAGCAGTGGGTGGACACGGGCTGAATAGATAGATAGGTTAAGTACAATACAATTTTTAGTGTATCTTAATTTTATAGCTGGGTGTTTGTTATGATAGAAAATTTTCTCAGTTTCTATATATTTCGAAGGTAGCCGTCATAGCCATCATGTTCCCAACAAGGTAGACTTTCTCGTGGAATCCACCTTGTTTATTTGAATGGATCACTAGTACATACGACAAGTGACTTAAATTTTTTACCTACATCATCGGATCGACCAGGATGCTCACAGACATATCAGCACACCTCTATTGCCATGGCGTTAGAGTGCACATTCAGATATTTTTAAGCACCTTGGTGACTCCGATATATCTGGTGAGTGGATGGTAATCGCAACGGAAAGGTTAAAGATTGCGAAAAAGTTCTTTAGTACCGTGTGGTAGCCAGATTTGACAGCTGGCTGCCAATTGGAAATATGGTTTCCCGCCTGCTATGAAATGGGAATAACCTTCCCATTTCGTACCCGGATTTGATAAAAACCCGGTTACAAATCGGTAAAGATAAGACCCGATTGAAAGCCAGTTACCTATTGAGATTTTGTTCCCATTTCGAAGCTGGTTACGAAACTTTGGCTACCAAATGGTACTAAAGGAACATTTTTATGTAGGTAAAAGCCTTTAATGAAAACAAAATTTTATGTCATCATTTTTGTGTTACGATGTAAAATTTTATGTAACAACATTTGGCACTGAAAAAGGGCGACAAATTCATATTTTCTATGAGCGATCAACAATACGAACATAATTTTAAATTCGCCCCCTTTTACTATACTGCCGAAGGTTGTTGGACAGAGTATACTCCCGGTCATACTCAAATGTCTAGGCAATTTTTTTTCCAATGGAATTTCAGTTCTGATATTCCCATTAATATGTCACTTTTACAGTGTCACAAAATTGACACAGTAATTTGTTTCATTTTGAGAATGATCGACCACATAGCCTGCATGTCTAACTTTCGTAACACAATTGACACTATCGCAAGAGACAACTGAGCGCTCAGCCCACCTGATGGATAGCAGGAACTGAGACCATGGACATAGTCTATATAGCATAGCGCTGCCTACCCTGAGGACTTAGATGGATTGCCTCTATGTATGCCAGTTTACACCGGCCATCTTACCCCCAAACCGAAACACAGCAGTGCAAACACTGTTATTTAGCGCTCCCGACCCGTGGTCCAGCAACAGCTATGTCTAACTGGTTGCGCCACGGGTAAGTAAAATTATCCGTGGTGCAACTGTCAGATGACTTTTTTTTACTGTCATGTAATTATGACCCATAGTACAACTGAGGAGCAATTGTACAACTAGTATACGTAAATATATATTCTAGTATTGGACTACCGATAAATGAACTCTACCGTGGTACAACCAATTGGACCACGGGTAAACTAACTTCCTCCTAGTACAATCGGTTGGGCTATGGATCATTTTATTTCCCCGTGGCCCAACCAGTTGGACATAGCGGTTGGACCACGGGTCGGGAGTGCTATTTAGTTTTGTTTTGATTAAGCCCTTAAGTATGAACATTTTTATTGCAATTGACCTAAAAAGCATAAACTTAAAGTGGACTTTACCAATAAAACATTTTGTGTCCATGTTCATCTTACAAAATACTTATCTTGTTTATTAATCTGTCGTCATAAAGGTAGTTTGTAAAGTTTTAGTAACACAAATACGTACACAGTGATGTCAAGATAAGTGTCATTTATGACATGAAGCTGCATAAATAATAATTATTTTAGTCGCAGACCTTGAATGTCAAGGAATACTTAGAAAATAATAAATTAATTTCGTAGGAAGAGGAAAAACGTATGCTTTAAAAAGAAGCTTGTTAGTGATGATGATTGACACATCAAGGTGATTGGGTCATTTGCAGAAAAAGTGTACCTTTTAATGTCACGAAAATAAGTAGGTATGTAAATTGAGATTTCTCAGTTTAGTTACTCGCATACTAAAGATATGAAAAACTCTGTAACAAATTTGAGATTTTTTTAATCAGTTTCGTTACATTTCGTTTCATACATTTAGTATGGGAGTAACTAAACTGAGTAATCTCAATTTACATATACTTATTTTCGTGACATTAGGGACAATTTTTTTTGTTTCATAAATGAAAAGTACGCACGATGCCGAGTAAAATGATGTATTACCGTGATCGCAAAAAAAAATAAGAGGTACACTTTTTCTGCAAATGACCCGATTGTCAGATGTAAGTTACTCGTATCGTCTTTTCGGTTGAAACATAATTATGTATAAGGTAAGGTGGGGTAAGATGAAACGTTTTTTTTTAATGGGGTAAGACAAAATGCGACCAGCAGACGCTGTGCCGGAAGAACAACTTTTCCCGTTTTTTTAAGATGAAACGGTTTTCAGAATGGTTTTCATTAAGACGAAACGGTTTTCAGAATGGGGAAAGACAAAAAGTTGTTTTTCTGGCAGTTACCGGAGACTGGCCTTACTAGCAATTCACCCTATTTAAGGATATTATAATTTAAAATTAGGGCTTTATCTCTCCCTATAGATACCTATAGATAAGCGATATAGCATTTAAATTCAAGTAACTTCAACTAGATATAAATTATTATTTCTTATTTTATATAAAGCTTTGTAATAGCATAGCTTATCAGTCAATAACTGCAAGCCAACTGCAAGTCAATAACAATAAGCCAAGATGGCATTCTGTAAAGTGTGGGTCAATAGAAAAAGAAAAAAAGGTAAACAAATATGGCGGACCGGCAATCGCATTTGTTGTCTATGAAAATAGTGATGGGACCGATGGGAATAGTATTAACTTCAATCGACCAAATATATCCTTCGCGAAATAATTACGAACTCAATACAGTGTGTGTCTTTCATAGCGACATTGCTTTTAAGTAACGATAGATTAAAGTGTTGTTAACCATTTTAGTAAAAGAATATAATGATTGATTGCCTTTATTATTTAAGAGTAATTAATTTTTATAAAAATCTTGAGCAGCAATGTAATGCAAACATTTATTGGACGTTTCTGAGAGGAAAAGCTAGTTTCGTTTTCATTTTAATTCGATCAAATCATTAAAGTAACTGCGAACTGTAGCCGACGTTAACTTATTTACTGAATTATCCATTACTAGAAAATACTACAATTTAAAACATGCGAGATTTGGACTACACTAGCACAACAAATTTACATCAACAATTCTTTCTGTGTCTTACTGTCTTAGCCAGCACATTTTGAATAGTATTATTCACTGAACTGATATCAAAAATCACTGCACATACATTATCACTTCTTAGAAATCACATTACCTACATAGTTCAATCATTTTTATTAAATTTATTAGGAAAGTCTGTTGATCAACAAACTTGATGTTATCTTGACACTTCAACTCAATCAATGTGAAGTTTTCAATCGGTACATAAACAAAACGATTCCGCCTTCTTAGTTAACACAAAATTACCTAGCGCTTAATCGTCTCTGTCGCACTTATAAGAAAGAATGACAAAGACGGAAAACTAAAATACGCTACTGAGCGATAGCCGCTGGCAACTTGGCTTTTTTCAATACTTTAACTAAATATGCTAATTTCAGTTCATTAAGACTTGTACATTTACCCCTTAAAAGCAATGTCGTTATGAAAGACACACACTGTATAAGTAAGTATTAGGTAATAGTGTGGGAACAATTTTTATAACAAAAAGCCATT
This sequence comes from Thaumatotibia leucotreta, assembly GCA_025490895.1. NCBI lineage: Eukaryota > Metazoa > Arthropoda > Insecta > Lepidoptera > Tortricidae > Thaumatotibia > Thaumatotibia leucotreta. The sequence goes on from JALPQI010019013.1 coordinate 13,579, forward strand.
AATCCTACTAACAATTTTTAATCGGAGTGACTGTCACTATCACTACTCTCCTCCGAAGTGTCATCATCAGTGACTGTGATGATGAAAGCTTTTGTTACAGCCGCATTGTCAATAACAGTGTCGGAAATTCCGTCAATCACATTTCTCACTATTTTTTACAACTTTGCTAACAACATCTATCGATACTTCCATAATCGCTGCCGTTGTTTTATACAAAAAAGTAGGTGAGGTTCTTTCTAAATGTCTGTAGACATTTAAAATAAACCTTTTCATATCTTCCGTTCGTTGTTTTTTACAATCTTAGCTATTTTTAATGTTTATCTTAGTCCATATATAAAATAGCCAAGTCGTAGTTTAACCAGTTGCAAAAATCCAATCAAATTACAATTATCGGAGTCCAAATATAAAAGCTAAGCCGTAATAAAGTAAATATCAGAAGAATATAATAATACACAAAACCCGTAATAACACGAAAAAGTAGCATTTTTTTTAAATACCCGTCTTTAGTTTTTCTCAATTTACCGCCACTTCTGGCAGTCATGGTTAAGCCGCATACTCACGTATCCGATATTAAACTCCGCCACGAAGTCCGCGAATTATGCCGCTTAACGTTGTAGGTACCGGTACACATCAATAGTTTCCCAAATGACTCACGAACAATCATTTTTGTATATTGTTAGGTATACTCGTAATATCAAAGAAAAAAATAAGAAAATCGCGTGACTAAAACAATCGATCGAATAAAACCGAATCGATAACGGAATAAAACTGTTTTATGTCCCATCACTACAAATGTTAGTTTTTTCATAGACAAGATAAATTTCGATGAGTAAAAAATCTCGAATAGCCCTTGACATAATATCGTAAAACACGTCCGAAGATTTCTTTGTGCTTAATTATTAATAAATATCAGATATTTTAACTAAAAATGTATGTGAACACAAGGTTTAAGGTTCTAAGTTGTGGATAGTATCAAGATTGTGTTTGGAAAGTATGTGGTTACGAAGTAATTCAGGTTTGCAGGTTTGTTTACCTTTTTTTCTTTTTCTATTGACCCACACTGTAATCGTGTATGATTAGCAATAAGTCACGTGACCATAATAATGAATGGAAATGGTCACGTGACATTTCGTACGAATTTGTCATTCACATACATTTATTGCTTATCGCTTATCGTAAACCATTTTTAGAATGGCATTGGCTAGGCTTGCAGACGTTTATTCGGGGCTTACAAAAATAATTGAATCTATTGCAATATCTATATTTATAAACACTGAATTTTAATTGAATGTTTAAACTCACAAAATTTTTAATTCACGCTAAATCGTATCGGACATAGGTTAGACTATCCGACACTTTAGCTAACCTAAAGCTAGATCTAATGTCACGATTTTTTTTATGTGACGAAGGTAGACAAGAGTTCTCAGCCCACCTGATGGAAAGCAGGAACTGAGGCCCATGGATATAGTGATCAAAAAATCGCCTATGCGCTGCCTACCCTGAGGACTTAGATGGATTGCCTCTATTTATGCCAGTAATTACACCGGCTATCTCACTCCCAAACCGAAACGCAGTGTAAACACTGCTGTTTAGCGGCAGGTTAACGAGTAAGACCTATCACGGGACCATCTCAGGGTTATACCTCGGGGAGAACCTCCTTCTGTTTTTGGAGTCGGTTAAAAAACGGTATAACTAGTCGGCTATTTCGGAAAAGGTTACCTAATTATGATATTGATTGATGAGTTTAAAATTATGATATTTTTATCTACATTTTCACATACCTACCTAATCTGAGATCATCACTTGCTGAGACGATAATCACGAAATAAAAACGTCGTAAAAACACCGAATATTCACCCGGCTATAGAATTACACTTACCACATGCATAAACGCTATCAATATCATGCCTTTCTTAGGGTCACCTCTTGCAGCAATACATGCCGAAACGATGTAAGATAAACGCAGGTATTAACGCCCCCCTTAAGGCATTTTTTTAATCAGGCCTAGTTTTTAAGTATACACGTTGTCCCAAAATTTAATTTTCCTATTTTATGTGCTACTATGATAATTAAAAAAGGTAAATAATGAGTTACTCGTCCTTTAATTGAACATTAAGAAGTCAAAAATCTATTTCTAAATTACAGAATCGATTTCTGCTATTAACGACCCATAAAAATGGGTTTGAAGGTATCAACGATTTTTAAGCAGCCATTACCGATTGAGTTTCAAGAGTAGATTGTACAACATGGGCATAAAGGGAACCATTTCTACCCGAGGCAATTTTATGTTAAAATAGTAGACGAGGGTAAAAATGGACATTTATGCCTTTGTGGTACACCGCTTTTCACTTTGATTACGAAGAAAATAAAATATATTTATGTAGGTAATATTTAATAAATTGATGGATTTCATTTAGTTTAATGTTTAACAGTTTTTAATGTGTTCGTTTTGGAAGAGGCTGATCGGGCAACTCTTCCTACCAAAGCCACATGTTTGTTAAAACTTGTATTTTTGTAATTAGTAATTTATACCGACTTATTTAGGTACGGTCGGTAATACCTTCTTACGGTTGGTATCAGCGATTTCTATGAGTCGTTGATAGAATATGTAAGAACTAACGTAAAATGTATTACCGATCCATATTAAACAATAACAATATTGTATGTTTATTATCTCTATCGCTACAAAACACTTTCTGATTACGTGATATTAAAAATTTAGGACCTAAAAGCACTTTAGATGGATAAAACTTCGTCATAAACAATGTCTAAGATAACATCCGTTTTCCAAAAATATTGTATTTTGGTTAACTTTATAACATCAAAAGAAGAAAACCAAGTGCTAATGTGTATGTCGTTAATAGTTTTTTGAAAATTACAATTATTTTGATCTCAATTAATCTATGAACATACTTATGTTTTCATAGAATAATATCGTACGAGAAAGAAAAAACTAAACATGACATTTTAGTCGTTACCGACCTATGGGTCGTTGATAGCTGCTACTACTAAAAATAATGAAGCAATCACCGCCCAAATTTAATTTTATATTTTATATATGATAATGGATGTTATTTGATAAATTGTGATAAAGTATCTGTAATTTATAAATAAATGAATATGATTAGAAATAAATGTAGATGTAAAGTAGTCAATTGTTAAAATAAACGTCTTAGACAGATAAGTCGAGTCCTTACTTGAAAGTGCAAGCGCCAGTATGGAATGTCCTTCTTTCTCGGTACTCACAACTTGATTGATGTATTTTTATCTTTTATCGAACTACGACTCAAACTAACTTAACCGTACCCTATACTCAAGAAATAAACGCTTCTGGAAAACAACCTACCTACCCTCACATTAGTTGTGGCAATGAAAAAATACCGAATTACTTATTAGGTCGCTAATACCTTCGGATTTTCGATGGAGCGTTAATAGCTGCGTTTACCTTACGTCGAAATAAAAACGCCGGGTAAGGGTGAAGACACATATATGAGCATACGCACGCATTTTGTCAAATGAAATAGGCCGTTTGGTATGAAACGTATAAGCATGATACGACGCGGTCCCATACTAAACTGACATTTTCTATAGACAAAATGCGTACGCATGTGCTGATAAATGTGTCTTCACCCTGAATAACCCGGCTACAGAACTACACTTCATCATCAGCCCATTATAGTCCACTGCTGGACGTAGGCCTCTCCTATTAACTATGGGTATAAATGCATTACGAGGTAAATGCCCATAATCGCCACGCTGCACGCTGGGCAGGCGGATTGGCGATCGCAGTAATGTGTCCGCTATGATGACGCTGCTGCTCATCATCAATCTTTTATCAAGTAGTGGTCAGTGACACTTCAATCCCTTAGTCGACTCTTACGACAACCGCAGAAGGAGTTGGGGTGGTGACAAAATTCTTACTGCCGTCACCACACGGCTATACTACACTTACCACGTGCATAAACGCTGCCAAAATCATGCATTTCTTCCGGCCAAGTACATCAAGAAGCAAGCCCAGAACTGGTGTGAAGATTAGAGCACCGATAGATGACATGCTGCTAAACAATGACGCCTCGAATTCTGTCATGGGCCGGTGGAGAGGTGTGTCGGTAGATTTGAAGTCTGGAGTGGTGAAGGCTGGCCAGGAGAATGTGATGCAGAAGCTCATTCGGATCCAGCAAACTGTGGAATGAGCAATCTTCTATACATCTATCTATCTATCTTCTATACATATAATAAAGCTGAAGAGGGTCGAAAGTCTGTACATAGAATATATTTACAAAAAAATTATGGAGGAGGTTTTAAAATCGATAATAGATCACATTTATGTAATTTTTAGAATTTTTGTCTGTTTGTCTGTTTATTGCACGGAGCATCACGAGAGAACGGCTGGATGGATTTTAATGAAAACTTCACCGTTGGATTCAAGACACGTTGGGTCGGGACATAGGATATAAAAAAATGGTCAAGTGTGAGTCGGACTTGCAGTAAAAAGTTAAAATTGCAGTTAAATCAACCTATCACAAAAAGTATAAGAGATATTTTGATATGTATGTGTCGTCATCATCATCATCATCATCATATCAGCCAAAAGACGTTCACTGCTGAACATAGGCCTCCCTCAAAGATTGCCACAATGACCGGTCCTGCGCCACCCGCATCCAGCGGACTCCTGCGACCTTCACCAGGTCATCGGTCCACCTTGTGGGGGGCCTACCCACGCTACGCCTTCCGGTACGTGGCCGCCACTCAAGAACCTTCCCGCCCCAACGGCCATCGGTTCTACGCGCAATGTGCCCCGCCCACTGCCACTTCACTTTAGCGATTCGGAGAGCTATTTCGGTTACTTTGGTTCTGCTGCGGATGATAGAGAGGGTTAGGCAGAAACTATGCACATATTGCACATGATAGGTAGGACAGTTTGTCACCACGAGAAAGACTGTCCAAGTGTCCATCGGTATTAGGGTTTCGTAGTAAACTAGGAACTCTGATAGTTTCGCCATATCCGTCTGTCCGCAGCATAGCTCAGTGGCAGTTAATACTATAAATCTGCAATTTGGTACAGGTATACATATTAATCATGCCAACAAAGTGGTACAACAAAAACTAGAAAAAAAAAATTTTCGGGTACCTCCCCAACTAGTGAAGTGGGGATGATTTTTTTATTTGCTGTAATCCTATAATGTGGGCTATCATTTAATAGGTGTCTTAAAAAGAATAAGGGTCTTGAAAAAAGTTTATTTTCTAAAGACAATATTTTCGGAGATAATCGCTCCAGAAGAAAAAAAAAATTGTGTATCTAACTCTAATGTGAATGTAATCTAACTTTTGATCCGTAGGTCCAAAAAAT
>JALPQI010019014.1:0-24750 GCA_025490895.1 Thaumatotibia leucotreta
GCACTTAGAAAGCAAGTGATGAAAAGGATATTTATTAGTGTCTCCAGCGAGCTAAAGAAAAGACAATACTTCATTCCGAGCAGTGAAAGAAAATGGCGACGTGATATTGGCGTCCGTCACCCGGCCGACTCATATCTGACGAATGTGTCGATGGTATGTATTATAGATGCGTTATAAGGTTATAACTTAGTATCATCTGCGACCATAAGTATATAACATGGACGTCTAACACCAGCTCAAAAATGACCCCAAAATCAATTGTTCAATTGTGCTAAGATGGGCAGGACATAGCGCTTTTCTTAACACCGCGCACATTTCGGAGCAACATCTTTGACAAATGTTTATAGAATATATCCAATCAAATCTTTGGTGGACCAATCACAATTATTTTTAAATGGTGGTTTAAGTTTTTATAGGTTGATATTGAAATTCATTACCGTGATGCATTGAAGAGGGGGTGACACTTGTCAACTAAAATTCAGGACCGTTTTTGAAATTGTGCGGCCATGTTTTATTTGTTTGTAGAGTATCATAGATAGGTACGAGATAGTATTCCTATCCACTAATACGTTTCATACAAGGTGAGGAAAGGGAAAAAATTTAATAGCATATTCACATCATCACATCATCAGCCTATCTCAGTCCACTGCTGGACGTAGGCCTCTCCCACTAACTGCGCATCAGGAGGTAATGCCCATAATAGCCACGCTGGGCAAGCGGCTTGGCGATCGCAGTAATGTGTCCATTATGATCACTTAATAAATGAATGATCCGCGACACTACTACACTACATATTCCTAAGCTTAAAAGAAGCAAGAAATGATTTATGAGTTCTGGTCAAATCTGCAATAAGATTTTTGTTTTGTTTTATTTCGGTATTTCGAATGCTTCACTATGTAAAGGTGCATTTAGACCAAACGAGCATTCGCTCATTCTATCCCCCACTCTACGAAACCAACGAATTTCGACGAATCACGTTTTGTGTAACGAACGAATTTCGTAGAGTGGAGGATAGAATGAGTGAATGCTCGTTCTGTCTAAATGCACCTTAAAAACCGACCAAGAGCATGTCGAGCCTTGCTCAGTGTAGGGTTCCGTAGTTATTTAAAAACGGCTGAGCCGGTTATGGTCAATTTAGTAGTATTTTAAAGTATTCTGTAAGCCATGATTTTCATGATTTTTTTCATGTTTTGTGATGATCAACAGTTAGAGGGGGGAACACAAGTTTTATTTTTGGAGTAGCTCGAAAATATTGCCTTAAAAAAAGTTTCTTTTGAGATCAAGAGGTTAAATACGACCAATATTTTTGAAAACGTTCCATCTATCATCGCACAATATCTACAGGAATGCGTAGAAAAATATTGCTAGGTTTACGACATGGCTTCCGCCATCGTGACCGGAATACCCTGAAACTATTACAGATTCTGACCCTTATCACATTGGCATACCAGACATTATCCCTTGGCCAAGAATCGACCAATGCCTAGGCACGGTTAGGTTCTTATGTTGTTGGAATAGGGGTGAGTTTGGATTGGATTAGTTTTTAGTGGCTGTGGGTAGTTGAATATTATGAGTAAGGTAAAATGTGGGAGGATAATTTATTTCGGACTTATCAAAGATACAGAGTGTTACTAAAATGGTGATCTTTTTATTATTCACTAGAGCCGGTAATCCATTAATGTAGGCTCAACTCCATGTGAAAGAGTAATACTTTTTTCTTAACATACTAAATTCTCACGTTACTAAATTTACTCATATTGCTACTGAACTTGTTACGACTTGAATATGTGGCGATAGGACCCTGTTTTTTTATTTATTTAGTAAAAATATGTAATTAAAAAAATTGCGATAATAAGAAATCTTATAATATCTGAAATATCTCTCAGCCTCCGTAGCCTAGTTGGTAGTGACGCTGCATACGAAGCTGGAGGTTCCGGGTTCGAATCCCGGCGAGGGCATTTTTTGTGTATTTATTTATCACAAATATTTGTTCCTTGGTCATGGCTGTCTATGTATTTAAGTGTCTATATGTGTCTATCTATTATATAGTTATATCGTCGCCTGGTACCCACATCACAAGCCTTAATTGAGCTTACCGTTGGACCAGGTCGATTTGTGTAAGATGTCTCAAGTTATTTATTTATTTATTATTTTATTATATCAACCATATTGAGTATTATTGTAAGGGTAAAATTGGAAGAATAGGATAAAAATATTTCATTTTCCTTATTAAACCTACGGAAGGAAAGCGAGACTCAATATTATTTTCAATAGGAAACCACTATAAATATTGCCTATTCGAAAAATATTCAATTCTAAACATTCATATGTTAACTAAATAAAAAAAGATAAGTAACAATACGCATCGATACCTCTCCAAAACAAAATAAAACATTATTATATTATTAATACTTACTTAATTTCAGAAAATAATTATGTAAAACAGATGTTTTCCTAAAGTACGCTATCAAATCTCAAAATAAATAAACAACGTAGAACATTACTCTCAAAATATACATATTATTTAAATTTCCGCATAATCTTGTGTAATTAGGACGAGATGTTAAAATATTTAAAGGTCCTTATATAAAACTCAATTAAAACTCTCATAACATGAAATTTCTGGGTTAAAAACAAACAAAATTAATCCAAGCGTGAAATGTAGAAGATTAATTTTCATGTAAACCCACAAAACTCGTATCTTTCATACCTTTCATATCATTTTCAGCCTTCTCGGCTTTGCATACGGTATATTTTACTTTAGAATCATTAAATTAGATACGATATTACTAAAATTATTTACAGTAATATGTGTGTCAAGGATCACCAAGTTATTCGACATAAGCCAAGCTAAAATGAACTCAAAGCCATTGAAAAACGGTGTCAAGTTAATGACACAATGAAGCAACTTCACTAAGTGCATGATATGAAACTATTTTCAAAATGGCCGACACGAGCAACGCTTCAATCGTAGCGCGGTGGTTACGGCGTAGCGGCACGTAGATTTTAATTTATGCTACATTTAATGAAATGGTAATAACTTTGTGAATTTAATTGGCTGTTACACCTATACTATGTCAGTCTCCGTAGCCTAGTTGGTAGTGACCCTGCCTACGAACGGAGGTTTCGGGTTCGAGTCCCGGCGAGGGTATTATTCGTGTATTTATTTATCACAAATATTTGTCGTGGCGGTCTATGTATTTAAGTATCTATATGTATCTATCTATTATAGGTATGTACACTGGGTGGCTCATTTAAATCGGTCAGTATGGGAAAGTCTGAAACTATAAGACATACGAAGATTTATTCTTAGGAACCATGTCACCGATTTTGATTAAAAGAAAAACTGCATTCATACATTTGAAAAAAAAACTGTACCCAGCTAGAGAAACGACCCGGTTGTTTTGAAAAAATAAACTTACACTATTTCTATTCAGATATCATTTGTGTAGGTCTTAAGCAGTAAATTTCTCTAAGAAACATGATGTCTAAAATGAAAGGATTTTTTTCACGTTATTCACGTAGGTACTTAAATTTGTTTTACTAGGTGTTTAATTGTGTAAATCTTAGAAAAAAAGTTTTTTTTATCATAGTTATCAACGCAGTTTTCTTTAGTACTAAAATCGATGACATGGTTCCTAAGAACAGATCTTCGTATGTCTTACTTAATATTAGGGACAGATTTTTATCCCCCAGTTAACAGTATCTGTCAAAATAAATGTTAGCTCCCTTTTTTGAGTGATGATGAGTGATGAAGTGATACATGAGGATTGAAAAGTCAGCCTTAATAGAGATACAAAGCCAACACTCTTGGTTTTATCACTAACTTGAAACGTCAAACTTTGAGTTCACGTGATATGTGGCAAAGACGTCAAATGCTATGCAAAGACAGCCATTTTTGTTTACATTTTTTGTTTCCTACTAAACAATGATATACATGACGTAACAATCCCATTTGGTCCACAAACGGAAACCCACTCTTATTTAATTCTACGCACACACATTTTTTTTATACATTAGCCTGGCTTAGTGTCCCACTGCTGGGCAAAGGCCTCCCCTCTTTCCCTCTATTCGGCCTGGTCGTCACATTTCTCCGGCCAATTTGGATACTCCTAGAACGCGTCCAGGCACCATCGAAGTTTTCCCGTGGGTCCCAGAAAAACACAAAATATTTGACAAATATTTTACGACCTATAAGTAAATCGCAATTTTATTTTCGCCACAGAAAATCAGGTTACTTGTTCATCTGTCGAAGAAAATTTCCTTCTGAATAGAAAATAATTGGTTATCCCCGACGGATCCCAATTTCCTTACGGGGTTCTGTCAATCACAATGATTAAAATCTGTTCTCAAATAATTCGGTCTTCCATCTTTCAGTCACTCCTGTTTTCGCGATTAGGGTTCCGTAGCGAAGTAAGAAGTCAAGTTTGGTCATGTAGATCTGTCTCGTAATTTAGGTGATAAGACTGATTATACTAATTATCAGTAGAATCAAAAAAAATTAACAAATATGGCTGACTTTCCACAGGATTTGACTTCTTTGACACATATCGTGAACCACGTTCGCAGATATATTTTTACGTCAATACTAAACATAAATAATTTTAACTATAAATGTATGAGAACGGTTTAAGATTTAAAGTTGGTAATAAAACCAAGATAGTGTTCTCAAGAAGTGCGTAATCAGAGAATAATGCAAGTTTTTCAGATTTGTTTACATTTATTTTAGATTCTACTGACGAGAGAAATATAATAATAAATAAATATAAGATGTAGAGTATCTCGCTAGATGGCTGGATCAAGGGTCAGATGTAGCCCACCTAACGAAGACCAAAAGTTGCCTATCGGGGGAAATAACTCATGTATAAGCGAATTTTGGCATAGTTGTAGGGAATGGTGTTTTAAACCACGTACTAAAAGTACTGGTGGTTAGGGGTGGAGCTAACGTGGGAGGGGGGTGTAAAGGTCCTTATTTTTAAATTTTCGTAAATAACTCGTAAACCGTGGCTTATAGCAAAAAACGGTCTAGTACATAAGTAATCTACATAAAATTCTCTACAAAAAAAGCATATGCATGTTTCCTCTGGGATCAATATGTCATGAGATAAGAAAACACGAAGATGGACACAATAGAAATAAACACATTTGTTTAAGTAGGTATGGCACATACAGAATGCTTGCGAGCATTCCAAAAGATTTGAATGCTCAATTCCTGACCATATTTAGAGTGTTTAATGTTATATAAAATTTTCTGGATTCGGCTTGGTTTCAGAGATAATCAACCTTTTTTTTCGAAATAAGTTTTTCGACGTAACTCATCATAAAAATTATTTTTGATTAAAATGCTACCACAATTAGGGCTCGCGGTCGTGTCCGGGTTTCGTGTCAACGTTTCTCATACCCGTGTTCGTGTTACACGTACACGGGTTTCTGACCCGATTTACACGGGTAATTAAAGTCCGTGTAAATAATACCCGTCTGCACGGGTATACGGGTTCACGGGTATTATTTACACGCACTTTAATTACCCGCGGGTTCGGGGACGTCTTTGACGAGAAGCGTACGAATGAGTCGTGGGACTTAAGAACTATAGTACAAATAGATAGATAAACGGAAGGCTAATTGTGTCAAATACTTAGACCTTATTGCATAACAGATAGAGTCGAAATTTATGAAACATTAATAAAAAAGTTGTATCGGCTGACCTTTCCTGAACAGGTAGGTAGTGTTTTGTAGTGTCGAACGAAGCTGCAGGTTACATTTTACGTTCCATAATATACCTTATTTGCATTTGCTCAAATTATTTCGAACCCGTTCGGTTCGGTCTTAAGTACCCGGGTACCCGGGTAGCACGCGGTTTCGTGTAAACGGTATCCGTGTATTGGACACGGACACGGGTACCCGGCGGGCTCGTGTAATTCGGGTTCTTAGTACCGTCGGGCTTAAGAACACGGGTATCCGGTTTGGCGGGTTACACGTGTACCGTGAGCCCTAACCACAATGTGTTTTAATATTACCACACCTTTTGCCTTGCAATCAAAAAATGGGAATAAACTTGACGAAATAACCAGTCCCTAAAAAAAATAATTTTAACAAATTGTTGTTATGATAAAAAGTACTGGAAATGTAAAAAAGTATGCAAAAAGTCTAAAAAAAAACGAAAAATAATTTTTTTTTTGGTGGTATTTGACATTAGGTCTCATAATAATTTTTGTTTGTTTTGATGTCTAGAATGCATAGTAAAAATCTTTTGACGATGATTATGAGAATATTTTAGGTTTAGAAGATAATTAGGAATTTTATTTTTACAAATAAGCATACAGGGCGCGCCCGGGCGCGAGCATTCCAAAAGATTTTAAGTATGCATTCCAGATATCAAAATAAACAAAAAATATTATAAGACCTAACGTCAAATACCACCAAAAAAAATTTTTTTTTCTCTTTTATTTTAGACTTTTGGAATACTTTTTCACATTTCCAGTACTTTTTATCATAACAACAATTTGTAAAAAATATTTATTTTAATATTTTTTTAGGGACTGGTTATTTCGTCAAGTTTATTCCCATTTTTTGATTGCCAGGCAAAAAGTGTGGTAATATTAAAACACATTGTGCTAGCATTGTAATCAAAAAGAAGTTTTATGACGAGTAACGTCGAAAAACTTATTTCGAAAAAAAGGTTGATTATCTCTGAAACTAAGCCGAATCCAGGAAATTTTATATAACATTAAAGACTCTAAATATGGTCAGGAATTGAGCATTCAAATATTTTGGAATGCTCGCGAGCATTCTGTCTGTGCCATACGTATACCTACTTAAACAAATGTATTTATTTCTATTGTGTCCATCTTCGTGCTTTCTTATCTCATGACATATTGATCCTAGAGGAAACACGCATATACTTTTTTGTAGAGAATTTTATGTAGATTACTTATGTACCAGACCGTTTTTTGCTACAAGCCACGGTTTACGAGTTATTTACGAAAATTTAAAAATAAGAACCTTTACACCTCCCTCCTCCGTTAGCTCCACCCCTAACCACCAGTACTTTTAGTATGTGATTTAAAACACCATTCCCTACAACTATGCCAAAATTCGCTTATACACGAGTTTTTTCCTCTGAGTTTCCTTCGTTTGGTGTACTAATGCAGAAGGCGGTACTCACGATAAACTTACTCGATTTTACAGTTCGACGCTGGAAAGGAGAAATTGGATAAGCGACACTTTTGAAGATATTGAGTTATATACACCGTTAGAATCGGCGAATTTTTCTGCGTCGAATGAGCTAGGTTTCGTATACATCTGATAACTTTTGTGTCGCTTATCCCATCGGTGATTTAGAGAACTTTCGACCATTTTTTATTACTAAACGACTTGGTTTTTGACAACTTTTAGGAAAATGGAGATTAGATAAAATATAATTTAACATAATTCATCTTGGATTATTTTACCTATTCGTCAGGACAGGTAAAATTTTATTTGGATATTTTTGCCGCGTAACAACTAATCTTCACTTGTGGGTTAGCTATTTCTACCTGACTGTATGATATGTTCGACGTGAGAACATATCATACATTTGGACAATTTTACCTTTATCTGAATTTAAAATTTAAGACGGTTAGACAATATTACTTGACTATGATATAATTGATATCTGAACTATTATTGGCGTTTAACCATTTTTATCTACATTTATTTATGAACCATTCCCTTCACTTATCCCATTTTACTACTTACCTACTTTTTGGAATAAAGTTATAAAAATACCTAAAACCATGTTTTTCTTTTTTCAGTAAATTCGCTTACTAGTCACGGAATGTTACTCATGTAATTGAAATGACTGAATATGAAGTTTAAATTGTTTCTTATTTTAAATATGTGGATATTTCTTAGTGATATATGTGCTATTAATATTTAACCACCACCGTTTTAAGTTTAGATTAGTATTTTAGTATTTTGCGATTTTGGTTTTGTGTTCATTATAATTGTGTATTTTTTTTCAATAAATGATTTATGCTATTTTATCAATTTATATATTTTTACCCGAATATAAAATAAGCCACTTCGGCAGTCAGATAATTTTAACATGATGAATTTTTTATGTAAGTCTCGGGTAGCCCTTTTTACCTTCCTTATTTCTAATACAATGTGTTGGTTAGATAATTTTACTTGAATCAATTTTTCCGACCATTTTGCTTAAGCGACAGTAAATCCTTAAATAACACTTGAATACGTTAAATGATGAAAACATCATAAAGAAAACATATTTATGTCCATAAATAATGCTTCAATTATTTGATTTCGCCAGCTAATTAATTTTAATGATTTTTTTTCGAAAATCAGGGCGGTTTTTTGCCTCTCCTGTAAAGTATGCACTGTGTCGCTTATCCAATTTCTCCTTTCCAGCGTCGAGTTAAAACTACAAATTTAAATTTAAAACTGGAAATATTACAGTTACCTGCCAGAAACATGGCCGTCCACCGTTGTCAAGTGTCGGATCAAACAATACAGGGTGAAAAGGGATACTGTGCCGCCATTGCGATCCCGTGTGTCGACATGCGTGAACACGATGTTGATAGGCTCAGAAATCAGAATCATTTACAATTAAATTTGTTTTCCAATTCCAACATACAAATATACATAAATTTAATATTTTCTTTGATTACCGCGACGATAACACGTGAAATAAAACTATGAAAACGGATAAACTCGCGTATATTAATTAAATTTAACTTCATCCCGACGTTTCGAACACTTTACAGGGCTCGTGGTCCACGAACCCAGTAAAGTTTGTAAAGTTTTATTTCATAAATAAATTTGAAATAAATACCATGAAAAACAAAACAAAATGTGGCGGGAAAATTTGGGGTGCTGACAACAGACAGCTAAGAATACTTTCGTCACCAACTTTTCCCGCGGGTGTCGTAAGAGTTGACTAAGGGATTGAAATATCATTGGCCATTCTTTGATAGAAGATTAATGATAGGCAGCAGCGTCATCATAGTGGACACATTACTACGATCGCCAATAGGCTTGCCCAGCGTGGCGATTATGGGCATTTACCTCCCAAAGGCTTATTTAATATGAGAGCCCTACGTCCAGGACTGAGAAAAGCTGATTATAATGAAACAAATTAACCAAAAACTGACAAATCATGCTCATTGTCAGTTCTCCAAGTAAATTAACGACCGTGACTTAAAATTGTCATTTGTAAGTAAAACGGCTGCCCCCATTTCGATGATGAAATTCGGGGGCGCTCCCTAAGGGTGCGGCTCCACTGACGCGGAGCGGAGCGGAGCGGAGCTGTGGGAGCTTGGCCAATGAGACCGCATCACAGTGTTTCGAATTCGAATTTGAGGAATGTAATTGGCTATGTAAAGTTTTCTGAAGGTATGATATGAATATTATATTTTTCCCTGATAGCTGTCGTCTTAAGGTTCAAGAAAATGCGGCTCTTTTATTTTTATTTCTGTTAATTTTTTTTTAAGTGAGTGAGGTGACATTTGTTCAGTTTTATGGATGAATAAAGCCTAATGCGTTCGTCCGCAATCAGTAGGTACAATGAAATAGAAAAAAAATCTGTTGACGTCAATGTCACTCACGTGTCATTAATTCATATTTTTTCTATTTCATTGTATTCGTTGCAGACGAAAGCATTAGCCTCTGTTCATCCATAAAACTGCACAAATGTCATCTCACTCACTGAAAAAAATATTGTTAACAAATTATAGGACATAAACACAACATTTTACAAATTAGGCTTATCAGACCACGATACTGCACAAAGTATTGAATTCAATGTTCTAAATAAAACCAAACCAAGTCGTTTCCATTATTATTATAAAAGAGACTACAGTTATGAAAATATTGCGAAATTTTGTGACTGTCTATGTGGACTGTCGTGGTCACAAGTGTATGAGGCAAATACTTTTACTCAGGCGTTTGGAATATTTTACGATACTTTCAAGTTATTTTACTTCCTTTGTTTCCCTATTATCAAAGTTAAACGGACTTTTAAAGCTCAGCCAACCAATTGGCTCACGAGAGGATTAAAAAAATCTATAAAAACAAAGCGAAATCTACGTTTCATGTACTATAAAAATGTCAAGAGTAAAAATACGTGCTACAAGAACAAATATCGCAATTACTCCCGACTCTTGAAACGATGCATACACCAGGCTCAGAAACTTACCAACTGTAAATACCTAGCCAGGTTTAAAAATATATGTACGAGTAAGGCTACGTGGGACATTATAAAAACCATGACGGGAACTTATAGTATGGAAGAATCTCCAAATAAATTAATTGTTGACGACATAATATTAGATAATCCGACTGACATTGCTAATGAATTTAATAATTATTATATTGGAATGACAAATTTAAATCAACGTAACTATAATAACTCGAATACTTTGCAGGTAAAATCAAACAACTTTACTATGTTTTTGGCCCCCACTGACGAGTACGAAATACGGACAATCATAAACTCGCTTGCAACGACTAACTCGGCCGGGTACGATGATATACAGACACGCATTTTAAAAATATGTAGAGTAATAATATCGCCCGTTTTGAGTTATTTGGTAAACTTGTCGTTTATTAGTGGTATTTTTCCAGAACCCCTTAAGATGTCTTTAATGAAGCCAATACACAAAAAGGACAGCAAGGAAAACGTACAAAATTATCGACCCATCTCTTTGATACCAGTGTTATCAAAGATATTTGAGAAAGCCATGCATATTCGCATTATAAAATTCCTTGATAAGTTTAATATAATACACCCCGAACAGTATGGCTTTCAAAAAGGAAAATCGACTTCATTAGCTGCCTTCTCGTTAATGAATAAAGTTATGAGCTACATGGACAAAAGCAAGCCGGTTACTGCCGTCTTCTTCGATATGAGTAAAGCTTTTGACTTTGTGTCCCATGACATTCTCCTGAAAAAGTGTGAGCTTTACGGTATCAGAGGTGCGGCAAATGAGTGGTTAAAAACTTACTTATGTGATAGAACTCAGTTTGTGCAAGTATCAAATACCAATTATAATAATACTGTGACAACACATAAATCTTCCACTAAAGTAAACCGAGTTGGGGTACCGCAGGGAAGTATTTTAGGACCCCTGCTATTTTTATTATATATAAATGACCTCCCTAATGTAACAGAATTTGACTGCATACTTTTTGCTGATGATATATCTATTGTTATTCCGCTATCTGACATAAATACTTATAATAATGACATCAACAATACAATCTCCACAATCGTAACATGGATGCATAATAACAATTTAAATGTAAATATAAGGAAAACCACATACTTGCAATTCATAAATCACAATGCTAAAAAGCAGCCACTTAGTGTATCCCTCGGCAATGAACCTATAGGAGAATCATGTCAAACAATTTTTTTGGGCATTATTTTGGACGACAAGTGCTCTTGGGTAGATCATATAGATAAGGTATGTGGCAAAATAAATTCATTTGTGTATGCTTTATGGAGGTTAGTGAAAACTTGTAGCAAGAAGGCAGCCATACAAGCGTATCATGGCTATGTTTGCTCCCTACTTAGATACGCTATTATTTTATGGGGAAATTCGCACCATGCAATCCGAGCACTGATAGCTCAGAAACAATGTATCAGAGCAATATGTGATATTGATGATATTATGACATCTTGCAGACCCCTGTACAAAGACCTTATGTTAATGACAGTGCCTTGTATGTATATTTACGAAATATGTTTATTTGTAAAAATGCATCCAGAAGTTTTCAAGACGTATAATGATGTATGTAATTTTAATACAAGATACCCTGACAGGCTAGCAATACCTTCCAAAAGAACAGCTTTGTACAGCAGAAACACTTTTTGCATGAGTATCAAGATCTATAATAAACTAGATAACGATATTAAACTATTGTCTTTGAGAATGTTTAAAGCAAAACTAAAAGCTTGGCTTGTACAAAAGGCTTTTTACTCCGTAGAGGAATACATGTCATCTTTTGACTGAAGTTGGCCTTGACTATAATATACTACTAGTACATAGTTGTAGGCTAAGATATTCTTTTTGCATGCCCGATGATGGTGAAATATGTGTTGCCTATTATAATATTGTCTAAATAACTTTTGTACCATATTTCAAGCAAAATAAAAATTATTTCATTTCATTTCAAAAAAATTATTTCATTTCATTTCATTTCATTTCATTTCATTTCATTTCATAAAAATAAACTAACTGCATTTTCTTGAACCTTAAGACGACGGCTATCAAGGAAAAATTTTATATTCATACCTTCAGAAAACTTTATAGACCGTGTTTTTTTTTTAATTCCGTTAAATTTAACAGGCTGCTTGGTACGTTAATTGAAGCTACCTGATATATTGTTTATAGTCGAATTCGAAGAAAAAAAATTTTTTTTCGTTTTCATACATAATAAATGAAATGGTAAGTGTGAGATAACCTTAAGAATAAGATCTCAGGTGACTGACGGCACATGTCAAAATAAGTTTCATTAGGATGTAATAAAGCTTGCAATACACTTTTTCAGTCATCAAACTTATTTTTTAAATAACTCAATAACAGTTAGAGTTAAGATACTAGTTTCTTCGACAAATTGATTATTTTTGACCTTAATAAGCTTCCCTTTAATGTAACGGAAATCAATAAAAACACGGTGTATAGCCAATTGGTCAATTTTGCACAGCACCGCTCCGCTCCGTCAGTGAAGCCGCACCCTAAACGTACAAATTACTTCGGAACTCGCATAATTATAACTTAATTGTTCCTGCCCCCTCTGGGAGTTTTCTGTCTAATGATGATGAACTTGTAACAATTCTATGTATCCCATTGTTTTACTAATTAACAAATTTTAAAGAACACGGCTCGAGGTACGAAGTTCGGAAATAGCCTGAGGTTAGAATAAAATTGCACGTAGAACCGATAGCCATATTTATTTTTAACCAGGAATATGACAATACAACTAAATAATTAATACATTATCATAATTTATATTTATACAGTACAACAATTTAGGCGTGGTCCCTCGTAGATTGCATCATCACTTACCAGCAGGTATGAGCGTGGTCAAACGTAGTATTATGAATAAACAAAAAAAGTGGATTTTATGGACTAAAATCACTCTTATTTTGCCTGAAGTTGCTATTTTATGTGGAAGAGAGTCTTTTTCGCAATTTCAGTACTGGTCCCTACATAAAAGTATCTTGTGACCTGTGATGATGACGTCATGTGATAATTGAATGTAATGTCTGCCTAATCTCACCAATAAATGAAACAGTAGCCGAACCATGTGTTGAAAAGTATGGTACGTTAAGTTTTACTCGATACTTAAAATAATATTGGTTTATCTAGATATACAGGGTGTTTTTTTTTCGACCGTTCAAATTCTACGTAGTGAATGTGTAGGTCATACTCACCAACTTTTACTATGGGGACAAAGTCGAAATCGCGAAAAAAAAATCAGCTGTTTCATACAAATTGGCGGCATTACGCCGGCCGAAATGTATGAAACAGCTGATTTTTTTTTCGCGATTTCGACTTTGTCCCCATAGTAAAAGTTGGTCAGTATGACCTACACATTCACTACGTAGAATTTGAACGGTCGAAAAAAAAACACCCTGTATGTGAATGTAATAAAATGAATAATAATGTTGTTGTTAATATAGGTATCGTAGTTTAGTTTTAGTTAAGTCTTAAGAGTTCTGCTGTGCCCTGACAGGGTATCAGGTGACATATTATTATATTATATATTGTGTGTAACTTGATGGCTTGAATAAATGAAATATGAAATACATTCTATCGCGCTCACACTGACATACAGTGTGTAAATCTAATACGGGCGATCAATTAAACCAGGCATGGGATTTATTAGTGTAATCATGGATTACAAGGTTTTTTTAAGGTTGCTCTTAATTTAGACCCCACAGATTTTTTTTAAGATTATCGGAGCAGCAATGTAGGTACGAACATTTGTTATTGTTGATATGGCAGTTATGTCATCTGCTTTTGAAATTAGCTGTCAACGAGTGCTTAACTCGCGTAAGTTGCTCTACATTGCGCGCCGAATTATTTTGTATGGAAAATTTTGTTGCTCTAATTTTAAGTAAAAGTTATTTGAATGTACTTATTATGTCGTAAACTAACACCCGTTAAAAGCTTCGCCCGTATTAGACTTACACCCTGTATATTATTGGAGAAAGAGCGATAGCATTACGTATCGAGTAAAACCTAACGTTACCTACCTACCGATACTAGCAAAGTCATGGTACGGCAACAGGCAATGTATTATATACATTTTGGCTCTTTGCCGACTACCTACATAAAAAATTATATCGCATCTCGTGAAACCCGAGTTCTTATCCATAGAACCCATAATTATACTTAAATATGATAGCTATGATAAATATTCCAAACACATGCCCTATATCAGCGAAACCTCACCAATCCCTTTAGAATTCCACAAAACAGGCTCAAAGCAACATCAAAGTCTGAAAAATACTCATTTCATATTTCCCTTCACCTAAGGGCAATGAATAAAAATTGGTCCCTTTATTTAAAAGGGCTTTCCCATCAAAGTGATTGCCGGACTTGGGCCCAATTCAATTTTTCCATTGTGCCCTAATAATTTGTATGGAGCCCTCACGGGTTACAAACACAAAGGAACCATTTGTTATAAAGCCGAGGGGTGTTATTCTCGATCTCGTGGCGACGAGTCGGACGAGGAAGGAAACTAAACACTCGGTATCATCATCATCATCAGCCTAGGTGAGTCCACTGCAGGACGTATGCCTCTCCCATTAACTATGCGTAGAGACGCATTAGGAGGTAAATGTCTATAATCCTCACGCTGGGCACGCGGATTGACGATCGCAGTAATGTGTCCACTATGATGGCGCTGCTGCCCATCATCAATCTTTTATCAAATAATGGTCAGTGATACCGTAAACCGGGGTTACTTCGATCAATTTTGAACTTTAAATGCATTTTTTGATGAGATTAATTAACATAAAAAAATTAAATTAAGATATTAATAATCGAGTTTTTCTCAAGAATCAACCTGCAAAATATAAAAAAATTAGGACCTTTATTTAACGAAATAAAAAATAAAAACAACGTGATCAAAGTTATATTGAGAATGGGGTTACTTTGATACCACCTCTGTTTTTGGTGCAAATTGAAAGTAACCCACCTAAAAAGTCCGTAAAAAATAAAAATCGGTTCAGTACTTTTTTAGTTATATGTATTTTTAATGTGTGGGGTACTTTGATCCCATACTAAATTATACAAATTAATAATTTTAGGTGGTTTACTAGTTTTTTTTAATTAGATATGATACAGGAACGTAACTTATGCAGGTACAAAAGTATAATATCTTTAAATGCCTTTTAATCGCAGAGATAATTAGCCTTTTCTAATAATCTCCTTATAATAAGTTAAAATGTAGCAATAAATTATAAATATTAGATGTCATATACCAAAGAAAAACGACCAAGATCACCTATGTCCGAGGTGGGGATCGAACCCACGTACTCAGCTTTCGCGGCTGATGCCTGTACCCCTCGGCCACTCGGTCTT
Organism: Thaumatotibia leucotreta; assembly: GCA_025490895.1. Lineage (NCBI taxonomy): Eukaryota > Metazoa > Arthropoda > Insecta > Lepidoptera > Tortricidae > Thaumatotibia > Thaumatotibia leucotreta. Next base: position 15,594 of record JALPQI010019014.1, read on the forward strand.
AGCAACCACCGGTCAAATTTCTCGGGTATATGCAATCCCTTACAAGGCTAGGCGCCTTTGACCATTCTCTAAGGGCAAGCACTGACTACATGCCTGCACCTCCTATTTAGAATACTTTACAGTTTTCTAGAATAGCTAGAGAGAGATGGTGCTGCCATCTATTGAACATATTGTGAAAACACAAATCAAATTATTTATTAACTAAATATTTTGATTTGTACTTTTAATTTTTCTCCAGTAGTCACACTACTTAATACTATATAAATTATAAATATTAGATGTCATATACCAAAGAAAAACGACCAAGATCACCTATGTCCGAGGTGGGGATCGAACCCACGTACTCAGCTTTCGCGGCTGATGCCTGTACCCCTCGGCCACTCGGTCTTAGCAACCACCGGTCAAATTTCTCGGGTATATGCAATCCCTTACAAGGCTAGGCGCCTTTGACCATTCTCTAAGGGCAAGCACTGACTACATGCCTGCACCTCCTATTTAGAATACTTTACAGTTTTCTAGAATAGCTAGAGAGAGATGGTGCTGCCATCTATTGAACATATTGTGATGGCAGCACCATCTCTCTCTAGCTATTCTAGAAAACTGTAAAGTATTCTAAATAGGAGGTGCAGGCATGTAGTCAGTGCTTGCCCTTAGAGAATGGTCAAAGGCGCCTAGCCTTGTAAGGGATTGCATATACCCGAGAAATTTGACCGGTGGTTGCTAAGACCGAGTGGCCGAGGGGTACAGGCATCAGCCGCGAAAGCTGAGTACGTGGGTTCGATCCCCACCTCGGACATAGGTGATCTTGGTCGTTTTTCTTTGGTATATGACATCTAATATTTATAATTTATATAGTATTAAGTAGTGTGACTACTGGAGAAAAATTAAAAGTACAAATCAAAATATTTAGTTAATAAATAATTTGATTTGTGTTTTCACAATATGTTCAATAGATGGCAGCACCATCTCTCTCTAGCTATTCTAGAAAACTGTAAAGTATTCTAAATAGGAGGTGCAGGCATGTAGTCAGTGCTTGCCCTTAGAGAATGGTCAAAGGCGCCTAGCCTTGTAAGGGATTGCATATACCCGAGAAATTTGACCGGTGGTTGCTAAGACCGAGTGGCCGAGGGGTACAGGCATCAGCCGCGAAAGCTGAGTACGTGGGTTCGATCCCCACCTCGGACATAGGTGATCTTGGTCGTTTTTCATTGGTATAGGACATCTAATATTTATAATTTATATAGTATTAAGTAGTGTGACTACTGGAGAAAAAAAAAAATTAAAAGTACAAATCAAAATATTTAGTTAATAAATAATTTGATTTGTGTTTTCACAATATGTTCTGTAGCAATAAATTTAGATTTCTCGGTATATATGCCGCTCCACGCAATCGATTAATCTAAAATAGTATCCCCTTTGAGATAAGGTACAAAAAAATAAAAAATCTAGGGCCATATTTTGAATTTATTATTATATCAATTTCACCACGTATAGATGATCACTGACACCCCAACTCATAGATTCCCCGATTGCGCGGACAATTATAGGTATAAAAATGATTTTTTATTTTTTTTCATACTTACGAATAAACAATCTTTACCATAAAGCATTTAAAATACTCGTATATTAATTTTGAGATTAATGTAAAGTCAAAGTTTTGAAGCCATAAAAATCAGGAACAAAACCGTACTTAAAAATAATATTTTTTTCTTGGCGATAATGATAGCTTAGCACTGGCACTTGGGTACTATGTAGTAAAGCAATTGTTAGTGTAGCTAATAGTAAAAAAAATATTCGTAATAAATTTTTCGATTCATTAAAATATACAATTTTGTAGTCGGCGGAAGTTGTTATGAAAGTCGACCCGCAAATCAAAGTAACCCCGGTTTACGGTACTACAATCCCTTAGTCGACTCTTACGACACCCGCAGGAGGAGTTGGGGTGGTGACAAATGTATTCTTACTGCCGTCACCACACGACCCACTCACACTCAGTATACAGATTGGTCAATCCAAATGGGTCAGTATGGCTGTTTTGGAAATCATAACAAATAGCGAATTCTTGTCTTAGGAACCATGAGATCTATTTTAGTAAAAAGAAAAACTGCATTAGTACACTTACAAAAATACGTGTAGGTACTCGGCCCAGATATCGAACCTGGAATTTTTGAAAAATAAAACTTCATTATTTTCATTTGGATATTGGTTGTGTATTGTGTAGCTCTTAAATAGTTAATGTTACTAAGAAACATGATATCTAAAACTAGTGTCTAAAACGAAGTTTTATTTTTCAATACATCACTGCCTCCGTTCCTTTGACTGTGTATGGGGAAATTACAAACTATGAGAGATATCGAAATCTGTTTTTAGGAACCATGGCTTTGTTTTTAGATTTAATAAGAATGGCATGATTCCTAAGAGCATATTTCAATATCTCTCATAGTTTGTAACTTCCCCATACAAAGTCAAAGGGCCGGCGGCGGAGGCACCGAAGTCTTGGAAAATTAAAATTTATTACTTTTAGAACTTTTAGATATCATGTTTCTTAGTAACACTTACTACTTAAGAGCTACCTAACCGATATCGAAATGAAAAAATCGAAATTTCATTTTTCAGAAAGTCCAGATTCTATTCCTGGGCCGAGTACACGTATTTTTGTAAGTGTATGAATGCAGTTTTTCTTTTTACTAAAATCGATCTCGTGGTTCCTAAGTCTAAGACAAGATTTCGCTAACCTACATACTGACCCATTTGGATTGATCACCCTGTATAGGGTGACCGTGTTGTGACGGCTGTAAGAATACATTTGTCACCTCCCAACTCTTCCCATGATTGTGTGTCGTAGGAGTCGGCTTAGGGATTGAAGTGCCACTGACTTTTTTTTTCGAAGATTGATGATGGGCAGCATCATCATAGTGGACATACAAAAAATGCGATAGTCTGTATACGACCAGTGAGCCAACGGCCAACGTGGTGATCATAGCCACATCAACATGACACATGGCTGTGTTTCCATACCATCTGCGTATTTTGAACTTGAACAGCGGTGTGGGGGGCATACGGCGAAAACGTTACGCCGTTCCGTACTGTCACCGTTTTTTGAGCATTGGTGCGGTCGCACCTGGGTCAAAATTCTTTTCGTTGTCTTGTTTCATACCACTCTGTCACGCTTTTAGTTGCTGTTTTCGACTCAGTATATAAAAATAATCTAAAAAAAATCTGGTGCACTTGTATTTCTTTTTCACGTTAGATCTTAATCCATACCTACATCAAAAATTAGAAACAAAACATCATCTCATACAATAATTGTGATTATTACTGTGTCACGTTTTATAGGGACACAAAATAAGACAACGAAAAGAATTTTGACCTACCTTAATGCAAGCAAAATGCATAGAAAGATGCGTTTAGTGCGGCGGAAAACTCTGGTGAGAATAGAGTTCGACTCCTGTTTGATGCAATGTGAATGACTCATTCCATGTAAAACTGAAACTCATTGGAACCAATGACTTCGAAGAAAGGTGCGCTAGACGGGAATTTATAGTATAATATCTAGAAAATATCGTCTGGGTAGTTGGTTAATCTGAACAGGGTGCTTAGACAAGTTGCCAATCGCTAACGCTTAATCGTCAATCGTAAACGAAAGGCAGCTAACTGTCTTTGTCGCACTAATATAAACAATTTTACCAATGATTCAAAATGCCGACATTTTTTCTGATATATGGACACAACTTAGACGAAAAATTAACCATTACCTTAATACATACTACTTAATATACCCTATAATTTTTCCTTTTTATTATTTTGACCAAAAATGTTATAACTACTAGAATTATGTTAGCTTATAGATAATTCCACATGTAATGTCTTGGCGTAAGCTGTTTTTTACATGGTTGTTAATAATAAAGAATATGAAAGCGTGACAGAGAGAGAAAACTACGATACGCTACTAAGCGTTAGCGATTGGCAACTTGCCTAAGCACCCTGTTCAGGCTAACCAACTACCTACACGATATTTTCTCGAGTTGAAAAACAGTTTAATCATTAGTATTAAAAAGTCGAAATCGTACAACAATTACCAAATTCTGTTTTCTTACTTTTTTTTAATTCGAGCACATTCGGTGTTTTTAAAAAACTTTTTTTTAAAAACACCGAATGTGCTCTTAACCGATAAGTTGCGTGTTGCATTTTCAAAAACTTTTATCTATGGCGGCGAACATTTTTTTCATGAAGCGTGCCTTTAGTACACCAAACGAAGGAAACTCAGAGGAAAAAACTCGTGTATAAGCGAATTTTGGCATAGTTGTAGGGAATGGTGTTTTAAACCACATACTAAAAGTACTGGTGTTTAGGGGTGGAGCTAACGAGGGGAGAGGGGGGTAAAGGTCCTTATTTTTAATTTTTCGTAAATAACTCGTAAACCGTAGCTTATAGCAAAAAACGTTCTAGTACATAAGTAATCTACATAAAATTCTCTACAAAAAAGATGTACACATGTTTCCTCTGGGATCAATGTGTCATGAGATAAGAAAGCAAGAAGATGGACACTAAAGAAATAAACACATTTGTTTAAGTAGGTATGGCACATACAGAATGCTCGCGAGCATTCCAAAATATTTTAATACTCAATTCCTGACCATATTTAGAGTCTTTCATGTTATATAAAATTTCCCGGATTCGGCTTGGTTTCAGAGATAATCAACCTTTTTTTCGACATAAGTTTCTGGACGTAACTCGTCATAAAACTTCTTTTTGATTACAATGCTACCACAATGTGTTTTAATATGACCACACCTTTTGCCTTGTAATAAAAAAATGGGAATAAACTTGACGAAATAACCTGTCCCTAAAAAAAATATAAAAAAAAATAATTTTAACAAAGTATTGTTATGATAAAAAGTAATGGAAATGTCAAAAGTATTCAAAAAGTCTAAAACAAAAGAGAAAAAAAAATTTTTTTTTGGTGGTAATGGACATTAGGTCTCATAATAATTTTTGTTTATTTTGATATCTAGAATGCATACTTATAATCTTTTGGAATGCACGCGCCCGGGCGTGCCCTGTATGCTTATTTGTAAAAATAAAATTTCTAATTATCTTCTAAACCTAAAATATTCTCATAATCATCGTCAAAAGATTTTAACTATGCATTGTAGACATCAAAACAAACAAAAATTATTATGAGACCTAATGTCAAATAAGACCAAAAAATTTTTTTTTCTCTCTTTTTTTTAGACTTTTTGCATACCTTTTAACATTTCCAGTACTTTTTATCGTAACAAAAATTTGTTAAAATTATTAATTTAAATATTTTTTTTAGGGACAAGTTATTTCGTCAAGTTTATCCCATGTTTTGATTGCCAGGCAAAAGGTGTAGTAATATTAAAACACATTGTGGTAGCATTGTAATCAAAAAGAAGTTTTGTGACGAGTTACGTCAAAAAACTTATTTCGAAAAAAAGGTTGATTATCTCTGAAACCAAGCCGAATCCAGGAAATATTATGTAACATTAAAGACTCTAAATATGGTCAGGAATTGAGTATTAAAATATTTTGGAATGCTCGCGAGCATTCTGTATGTGCCATACCTACTTAAACAAATGTGTTTATTTCTTTAGTGTCCATCTTCTTGCTTTCTTATCTCATGACACATTGATCCCAGAGGAAACATGTGTATGTCTATTTTGTAGAGAATTTTATGTAGATTCCTTATGTTCTAGAACGTTTTTTGCTATAAGCCACGGTTTACGAGTTATTTACGAATAATTAAAAATAAGGACCTTTACACCCCTCTCCCCGCGTTAGCTCCACCCCTAACCACCAGTACTTTTAGTATGTGGTTTAAAACACCATTCCCTACAAATATGCCAAAATTCGCTTATACACGAGTTATTTCCCCCGACAGGCAACTTTTGGTCTTCGTTTGGTGGGCTACTTACGCCATAGAATATAATGACACGCCTATCGTGTCATACCTACGTCATTCGTTAAAAAGATTCATGACACGGCAGGTGTGTCATCCGCACTGAAACGGTTAAACAGCCACTATTTTGTTACGCCCTGTATAATAAAATAACAATAAAGGGATTTCAAAACGTGACATTGAAAAAATTACCCGAAAATATCCCACGGTAGGGAAAAAATCCAGTTGTTTATAAAGTGTAGTATTTTTCCCTCCTACGTTCCGCCCACTAGTGTTTGTTTTCGTGGAAAAGACTAATTTTAACTTGGAGTAATTAAAATGGACAAACAACGAGGGGAAACTTTTTATTTTGATTACTTGAGCTTAATTCGAACGGATTACGAAAAAGCTAGGCCTACTACCGCGAAAATGGAAATTCGTAAATTTCGTGGATTTTTCTCTGTCACTCAAACGAAGTCCTCATTAGAGTGAGAGAGACAAATCCTCGAAATTTACGAATTTCGTTTTTCGCGGTAGCCGCTGGTCCGTATTTCACTCTAGGGACAGGTTATTGTCAGCGTCCATAGGCTATGGTTACCGGCAAACATCGGACAGGCCATGTTAAAGCATGAGGAAAATAGCTACCTAGCGGATTAAAATTACAATTAAGTATCTCAAGAAACATGATTTTGTAAATCCCGACACAGATTTTAAATATGTCAAGAGATAAAAAAATTTTTTTGTTATATTTTACAATGGTTTTCTCAAAATTTTTAGGTATATTTTAGGGCTCGGCAGAACAATAGAAACGATAAAAAAATGTTATATGAAAACCTATCAACTAGGAGAACTAGGATCGAAGAAAATAACTGTGAGTTCGCAGTTTTTTTTTCCCACGAAACTAACGTAGGTAATTTAAATCTTAGCAAAATTTCTTCTACAATTTATATCATTCCAGAAATATTATAATGGTACTCGAGATGGGTAAGAGAAACAACTGGGAAACCGAAGTAGGTACTCCACAATTTTTTTTTTCATGGGAAAATGGGTTACGTACCTATAACACCCACACAGATTTGGGCAAAAAGTAATTGATTATGATTATTTGCACCCATCTAATCCGAATCACGATGCGATGTGTCAGTTCCATAAAACAACTGTCAAAAACTCACAAGCTGAATCGCATTTACTTAACCTTTTATAGGGCACCGGTCTCAAAAATGACCACCCTATACACTATATTTTGTTTCTACGAACGTAGAAAAAAATACACAAAGACGTATAGGTATAGGTTTCGTACTATACAATACACGGTGCTCGCGAGCATTGCGAATGATTTTAACTATGCATTCTAGACATCAAAAGAAACAAAAAATATTATGAGACCTAATGTCAAAATCCACAATAAAAAAAAACTTTTTTTAGATTTTTTGAATGCTTTTTAACATTCCCAAAACCAACAATTTGTTAAAATTATTTTTTTTATGATTTTTTTTAGGGACAGGTCTTTTCGTTAAGTCTATTCTTATTTTTTGATTGTCAGGCAAAAGGTGTGGTAATATTAGAACACATTGTGGTAGCATTGTAATCAAAAAGAAGTTTTATGACGAGTTACGTCGAAAAACTTTTTCCGAATAAAGGTTAATTATCTCTGGAAGCAAGCTGAATCCAGGAAATTTTATATAACATTCAATACTCTAAATATGCTCAGGAATAAAATTCAGCATTAAAATGTTTCGGAATGCTCACGAGCACCGTGTACAATGGCGTTGAGGCTTGAATCCAGAATTTTTTCGAGTCTTGCCCGTTATAGGGTTAAGAGATCATGGTAGCCTAGGTCTCTTGATGGCGACTGTTCAGTCAAAGACAAAATAAGGTGTACACAAAAATGTTCAAAAATATGTCCCAGTACACTCTAATTCTGTGTAATAAGAACGTTGTAACATATTTATGAGCGGATTCTTTCGATACTTATTTTTGCACTTGACTGTTCATAGGACCATGGATGCAAATGTAATGAGCGATAGCGTCAGTGCTATCTGACTGATTGTGGGTTGGCGTGTTAACGGTTCACGATAGGCTAGATAAGCTTTTTAAACTGGATTTTTCCATGATTCTCTACAATTTAAGTAAAAAAGCGTCCAAATGAAGCTTTTTGTTGAAAATTTGTTGCCGAAAACTGAATAAATTACGATTGTCCAGATAAATTGCGTCTTTTACGTATCTGTAAACAGACAATTTGTTTTTGAGAGTTGTTCAATCGCCATCAAAATCTCAAAAAATCTCAAATTGAGAACCTCCTTATTTGAAATCAGCTAAAAAAAGTATAATTGGGTCAAACTCAAAATCATGTTATGAGTCTTTTTGGAGGACATTTTAAAAGTTAAGGGCTATGAGAGTTAATTCTTATTAAGCCCTTATTGTCATAAAGGCACTCCTATTGAATTGCATGATAAAAATCACGACTACACACCTACCAGTTGCTTACTATTGGCCACAGGAAAGAGGGGCTCTACAGTTCAGCTGAACATACACTTTTTCTTTCCTGTGGTCGATAATTAACTGCCTGTGGACAGGTAGTAATGATTTTTATCATACAACGCAATGAAAAAGGAGTACGTCTTAATGAAGATAAGGCTTTCATAAGAAAATCAAGCTTTATAAGCCTTAACTTTTAGATTGTCCACCGGAAAGACTCCGAATATGGGTTTGCGTTTGACCCATTTCACTAGCTACACTTCGCTAAAGTCAGCAACTAAATAAAATCCGCCACGGTTCGTCTCTCTCAAATATTATTAAATAGAAAAAGACGTACATTTCTAAGCTCTGAGCTGTATTCGACAGTGTCAACTTACCTCCGTTTCAATCTCCCCGACCTTGCCAAAAGAGCAGTCTATTTCCTGCCCTCGCAACACAAAAGTCCATACCTTTATACATTCCGAACATTATAATAAACATCCTTCCGTACCAATGGAATTTATATAAAACGTACATTGGTAATAACTTTAAAAACTTCCTATCTTAAAATTTCATTTGTTACTAGAAGCCTTAAGCGAAGGGGATAGAGCGCAAAGTCCTAGCAGGGAAAGTCAGATCGGAGTTTTTTAGGGTGGTTAGTGCTTAGGGACCGAAAATACATTTTTATCCTCGGAAATTGTGCGTATCCGTCAGGGACGAGCCCTTTTCTGGCCCTTTATCAATCGGGAACTTTCCTCTAAAGACGCACTTGACGATTCCCAGAGATAGGACGGAATA
>JALPQI010019015.1:0-20117 GCA_025490895.1 Thaumatotibia leucotreta
CTACGACGCTTAGAAAAAACTGGACTACGTTGCAAAACGAATGTAATTTTTTGACGATGCCCACATCTAATTGCTGTAAACACCCAAATAGTAGCAATTTTCTTAACGAGTACATTTACGCCAATTTTGTTTTTTCATAAATCAAAGCGTGTGGTGGTAACAGCGTTGACGAAATTTTGTTCTGTGGCGGTTACAGCATTAATGCATGTAGTGAAAAAATACGAACCAAGTTTACTGCAATTATCCTAAAATAAATTGTTAATGATTGACGCATACTACATTTTATTCGAAAATGAATTAGCACCAAGCCCCAGTAACGACATTTGAAACACAACGTGATGTGGGTACCGCTTGAAGATACAGCAATAAGTGTACTCTGTGTGTCCGCGAAGTAAAAATGAATTCCATTGGAATGCAATTTTTAGGTTCCTATTTTAATTTCAAGTGTTATTCTGCCTAATAAAAATGACACCAAGTTTTTATTTAAATAAATAATAACAATTTTATTTTGTACGGTACTATAGTAATGATAACGTTTAGTTATTTAAGTTAAATATTAATGGTTCAGTGAGATTACTTCAAAGATTTTTTTTTATAGTTGATGTGATAGTTGTGTTCAAACAATTGTTTAAGAATTATGTTGAAAATTTAATAGTAAGAAATACTTTCTTGCTAAAATTGATTAAAAATGCCTTCAGCTCCGTCGGTCGCGATGCTTTATTAACAGAGAAGCAAAAAAACTTACCTGGATTATATTCCTATCTCTGGCAAGGTTACAGCAGCCCTTCAGATTGAATATACGCGAAGCACAACATATTTTCTGCAATAGGTTGTCAACAGGGTGATCCACTCGGGTCCGCCTTTTTTTAGCCTTGCAATCCACTCTATTAACTCGATACTTGGCAGTAAACTCAACATGTGGTACCTGGACGACGGTAGCCCCGGGGGCGAGGCAGAGTCTGTTCTGAGTGATTTGACCTCCTTAGCTGCTAAGTTTAGAGAAATAGGTCTTGAGCTGAATATGGGAAAATGTGAGCTGTATGCTGTATGTGAGCTCAGTCAATGTAAGCAGGTCCCAAATTATTAGCAATTTTGAGAATGTCTATCCAGGTATCAAGGTGATGAACGCGGATTCTCTTCATCAACTTGGAGCACCTGTATTTAAGGAATCAATGCCTGATTTTGTTGATGCCCAAATTCAGCGTTTCTCCCATTCAGACAACTCTTCCAATACAGTTTGGTGGCTTAGGTCTACGGTGGGTGTCGAGTATTGCTATTCCCGCTTTTTTATCGTCTCTGCACAGTACAGTACGCTTAATCTCGTAGGAAGTATCCTCAATCCATCACTACTTGATTTCGAGGTAGCGTATTTGGCGGAGGCGATAGATGTTTGAAGTTTGGCCAGTCCGAGCGATGAATTGCCATCAGGGCGGGACGTGCAGAGGGCTTTGGATGAGCCTCTGTGCCGCGGGGCACAGTTGGGTTTGCTTGACTCCACCACCTCCTCAGCTGAAAAAGCCCGTCTGCTTGCAGCGTCGGAAAGGGAGTCGGGATATTGGCTACAAGCTTACCCTTCCAGGAGTTGCACCACATTGCTGGACAATAATTTCCTAAGGTTGGCCGCTGGACTCGCTTGGGTGCGGATATAGTTGTCCCCCACCGTTGCTATTGCGGTGGTGAGGTAGACTCCCGGGGTGGCCACGGCCACTCCTGTCGGAAGAGCGCTGGTCGTATACCTTCCCACGCCAGTCTGAATGACGTGATCCGTCTTGCTTTTGCCAGCGTGGGCGTGCCTGCCGAGCTCCCTGGCCTGATTCGTGACAATGGCAAGAGACCAGCTGGGATGACGCTCATACCGTGGCAGTTTGGGAGGCCGCCTATTTGGGATGCGACGTGCTTGGACACCCTCGCGCCTTCACATGTATTGTGGCCACCACTTCGGTCGGGGGTGGGTGGGGCGGCTGTGGCTGTGGAGGTCTTAAAACATCGGAAGTACACCGGCCTTTGTGGTGGCCATGACTTTGCGGCTTTTGCGGTGGAGACTCTGGGGTCATGGGGTCCTGGCGCTCACAAACTTTTTAAGGAGTTGGGGAAAAGGCTGTCTGAGGCAACGGGTGACCATAGGGCTGGCTCATTTCTTGGCCAGAGGTTAGGCATTTCCATCCAGCGAGAAAATGTAGCCAGTGTTATGGGCACTCTCCCACAGGGGAGTGACTTGGGGGATGTGGTAGCTTAAATTAGTTATTATAATTTTAGGTTTAAGAATGATTTGTGTTTTGTTTTCAATACTTGTAAATATATTAAAAGTAATACTTACATTCAAAACATATTTTATAGTTAGTGGGCTTAATAGGTAGTGAGGTTTTATATCGATAAAAGTTATTTAAGAGACAATTTAATACCAAAACTGAGGATAAAATCTAAAGAGTTCTTATGTTTTCACGGGAATATTGAACCTCATTACCTATAATAATATTATTTCGTTTTAGCAGATAACAATATTATAGTCTGATTAACCCTAAGAGTATTTATGTTTGTTTCAGCATGATACATGGTTGTGATTTTATATAAGATATTTAATTAGCTTTTTAAAATGTTATGAGCAACACAGGTTTTAAGTTACTTTAATAGTGTTTTTATACAAAGTAATTGAGACTAGGTAGTGTTTGATATATTAAGACTGTAATTGTTGCATCTGAGCTTTTAATTGGTAAGAAACCAGCATTTAAAATTTGTAAACATTTTGAAAATGTATGTTAACAAAAGTTGATTGATACTTAAGTCGTTTTGTTTTCACAGTTTCTTTTTGGCGGTGGACATTTACCACATTTCAGTTAGTCCTATAAAGAACGTAATGACATTTACGTCAATATTATTGCATCTTCAGAATAAATATGCATCATAACAGCGTTTCTGCTTTATGGACATTTTACTCGTTTCACTATTTTAGTACATTTACTTCTGGCGTTTACAGCGTTTTCGCGTAACGAAAAAAAAGAGTTCAATTGTCGTAATCGCCACTAAGTCGTAAACCAGTCTATTTTGTTAAATATTAAATATGACAGTTGAAAGAAAACCATAAGTTATGAATTAGATCCAAACATCAAGCATTTTTGTTCATAAATTAAAGAGTTATGATTTTTTTTCTTGAAATCGAAAAGTTTTTTGGCTCTGGTGAAAAGTTTGCATTTTGGCGGTTACTACGTTCTCGCTTTTTGCCATCGATATTTAATATCGTGTAGGGGGAATACGCAATGAAACGGACGCGTTATGAAACGGACACTATCGATATCTTAAAAAAATCTGAACGAACATTTCAAGGTTCTTTGGTTGTTGTCAACACTGATGACCATAGATGAACCCACAATAATGGCAGATCCCGTGAGACATTACTTACTTCACTATTTCGCACGTAGTTGAAGCGCATGAATTTTGTAAAAAATTGCGTATTTTTGCAAACTAATTTAAAATTGGGCAACATCTTAAATTACAATTTTAATGTCTGTACTTGTTGGGGCATATTCTCAAGGAGATACGGAACGGTGGGTCATGATCTTATCAATAGGTACATTATTATTTAAAATTTGGTTAAAATATTTTTAGGTTCGATTCGCAATGAAACGGCCAGGGACCGTCGCATTGAAACGGTCGTTGAAAGAAGTTGAATTATTTTATGTTGTTTTTTTTGTAAGTAGTTGTTAGTTCTATGATCTCAGTTTGAGTTCTACCAAAGTGTTTGAATTATTAAAATAAGAATGATTGTTACAAAAAAACTAAGTATTATAATGGTTGAAAAATTAAACCAAGACTAAGAAATTGAATATTTTATGTTGATTTTTTTTGTAATTGGTAATTCTGTGATCGTTGTTTGGGATCTACTAAGTAATGGCCTTATTAAAATAAGTATTATTGTGCCTTATGTGTCTCAAAGTCAAGTATTGGTTCCTAGTCCGTTTCAAGACACCCACTGTCCGATTCAGTGCTACAGGTGTTATGAAACGGACACAAGTGAGATTAAAAAAATTTAAATATTTCATAAAAAGTATGGCTTTTTATTTACTATAGTGTAAATATAATTATCCGTTTCCGGTCCTCGTAGTGTAACCACGGCTATCTGTACGTTCCGCAAACTAATTACGAAATAAATAGTTACAAGCGCCAGTTCTCACAAAACACATACTGTATAGTGACAGTGGAAGTGAAATATAGTGGTGGAAATAACAGTTACTAGTGCACAGTTCGAAATCCGCATAAAAATAGACTGAAAAATCAGTGTCATTTATAGGTTAGAAATCAAACCATAGACAAAACGAACAATAGGCAGTTAACAGGCGGAAGTAGTGCTAAAAGTGTTGCCAGTAAGAAACGTTCAGAAATCTACCAACTTGCCCCGTTCCATTTCACGGAAAAATGGAAGAACAGTTTGAAAAGTACTTTGCAAAAATGCAACTAGAGATGCAGAACCAAGCTGACATAATAACAGCGCGTATAACGAAAACAATAGATCAAAAGTTAGATGAGAAACTGAAGCCAGTGATAGAAGAAAATAAAGTATTGAAGATTAAGATAGATCGCCTTGAAAAGAAAATAGAATATATGGAAAATGAGAAAAAAAGTAACAATATAATAATACACGGACTCGAGGAAGTAGAAAAGTCGACAACTGAACTAATAAGAAATGTTCAAGAAAAATTCCTGACAGAGCTTAATATTTCCATCGAAGCCATCGACATAAACAAAATCCATCGCATCGGACAAGACAAAAAAGGAGAGAAAACAAGACCAATTGTCCTATCGTTCGTGAGTAGGTGGAAAAAGTCAGAGGTACTTAAAAATAAAAGCAGGTCAAAGGAAATTAAGGTTACAGAAGACTATCCCAAGGAAATCTTAGAACAGAGAAGGGCTCTTCTACCTCAACTAATGGAAGAAAGGAGAAAAGGGAACGTCGCCTACATTAAATTCAACAAGCTCATAGTTAAAGACAACAATAATACAAATACGAAGGAGAATAGGAAAAGAGAGTTATCAATATCCCCCAACAACAACTCACAGTCAAAAAAACAACTGACTACCGCCTCACAGGGCAATTCTAAGACGAATGCCTTTGAGTTGATGAGAACCCGGGCTAACTCAAACTCGTTGGATTATGTGAGGCAGCGACCAATAAACGGAACGGAAGAATCATAGCAACTAAATCAAAAAATAACAAATGTATCTGGTCCTAACCCGGCTGTCGGTCCTGGCTGCCGGTCCAAAACCAAATACATTCATTCACATTGTCTCCCAATCCGGCCGGTCCCCGTGGGAGCACTAGACCACTACCCCCTAGAGCATAGAAATGGGACACACATCTGTGAGAAGAAAAAAATAACTGCCACCCCAATCCGTAATGGACATCAGCAAGAACTAGGTTAACTGCCAAAACAAACATCACAAAAAACTACAAGAAATGATTACATCAACATAGCTACATTAAACACAAGAACCTTACGAACAAATGAATCATTAATGGAATTAGAATATGCTTTGGACGAAATCAACTGGGATATTATAGGTCTGAGTGAAGTGAGAAGAATGGGAGAAGTAATTGAAGAACACAACCAGTACATCTTCTACCATATAGGAACAATACCTGGCATGTATGGAGTCGGTTTCATCGTTAAGAAAACCTATAAAGAATATATTGAAGAATTCGTAGGGATATCTGACAGAATCGCAAAATTGAATTTAAATTTACCCGGATTGGAACCAATTTCCTTAATACAAGTATATGCCCCTACAGAAGTAGCCACAGAAGAAACAAAAGATTTATTCTATAATCAACTAGAAAGAACGCTAGAACACACACACAAAACTGTGATTGTATTGGGAGACTTTAACAGTCAAGTAGGAGAAAGGAAGAAAAATGAGGAGAAAGTTCTAGGACCCTTCAGTACAGGCAAAAGAAACAACAATGGACAAAGACTATTAGACTTAGCCATAGCGAATAACCTTAAAATTATGAACAGCTTTTTCAAAAAACCTAAAAGAAAAAAATGGACATGGATATCCCCGAATGGGGAGGTCAGGAATGAGATAGACTATATACTATGCAACAACCCACAATATGTTGCTGATGTAGACACAATCAATCAACTGAACTTTAATACAAACCACCGTATGGTACGAAGTAAAATCTATGGGAATAAAATAAAGAACAACAGAAAACATATCAAGGCAAACACTAGACCGAACCTAACACCTATACCACTACCTGATGAATTGCTTCACCCACTAAAACAAAATCTTTCCTTAAAATTGAAATCAATAACAGATACACAAAAAAAAATGATATATTACAAGATGAGCTCACAAAACTATCCCAAAAAATCACTGGTTTAAAAAGTAATACAGACAAGATAGGAATGGAAGCACGGAAGCTTATAGAAACTAGAAAACTACTCTTAGAAAACAGGAAAGAAAACAGAAATGAAATAGCAAAAATAAGCAAACAAATATCAAAGACAATTAGAAAACATAAAAATGAAATAAGAAGGAGAACAATTCAACACCACATAGAGAAAACAGGAGGAATCAAAAAAGCTCTCAAGGAATTGAAAGACACAACCTCTTGGATACCTAGTGTAAAGAATAAACAAAAAGACAAAGCGACCAGAAGAACAGACATTTCAAAAATAGCTACACAATTCTATAGAGACCTATACACGGATGTTGAACAAGGAAACGAAAATCAGAACTTCCCGGAAGACGATGAAAATATCCCAACCATATTAACACGAGAAGTTGAAAAGGCTATACTGTCACAAAAGAACTGCAAAGCACCCGGCTGTGACAATATCTCTAACGAAATTCTTAAAGGAAGCCTGGACTCTATAATACACGCTACTACAAACTTATTTAATGAGATCTTAGAAAAAGAATTAATTCCTGAACATTGGACAACATCAACAATAGTACTACTCCATAAAAAAGGCGCAAAAGATGAAATTAACAACTACACTGCCGTGCAATTCCTAAACCACAGTAACTGACAAAAGTCGATTTTGAGATACTAGCAAAAAACAGTTTTAAAGTAATATATTTTCCAAGATTTGATAGTTATTGAGATTTTTTTTTGACCAAAATGAAGCATTAAAATCATACAATATGATAAATTAAAAAATACGTGCTTCTGCATTTTCTAAAATTAAATATGTGTTTTTTTCGAAATTCTGTGTTTGTACTGCGCTTCTAAAAACAGGGAAAAATATAACAATTACTAATTAAGACACAGTAAAATGACCACTTACTGCACAAATTTTGCGTGCTTTTTAGAGATAGACGGCATTTTACAGGTTAAACTGCAGTAAAAGGGACTAGTGTACTGTAATTTAACTAGTATTTTGATTGAATTTTCGTGCTACGAACTTCATTCACAGCAGTAAAATATAGTTTTTTTTAATAAAGTAATTAAAATACAACAAAAATTTGTAACAGCATTACATGATGTTATTATTAAGAAATTCAAACACGCTTATCAAGTTTCATGCCAATTTGAGACACAGAAGGATGTAAAAAAACGATTTAAAAGTTACTTGGAAAACGCAGTTTATTTAGGGATTTGTCGTCAATAATACAAAAATTAGACAAAAATTAAGGTTTATTACCACATTTTCTTAAGAAATGAAATAATAATCAACTTAAGGTACCAGTATCGGTTGTAATAATAGCAAATGGCACATTATATTTAGCCTTACATTGATTTCAATGAGTAAGCTCACGACTGATTATGGCGTAGCACTTCTACGATTAATTTTAATAAATATAATTTCTTACGTATTCGTGTCGGTTATAAATCAAAAAGTCTTTAGAATACCGTATATTATAATACAAAACCCTATAAAATAATAAATTGTCATCAATTATGACCTATTACTACAAATACTACAATAGTACTCCGCTCTTGGAGTATATTTATGTATGACACGTTATAGGTTTTGTTATGTTTTTTTGGAGAAAACTAGAAAACTAGGAAACAAATTTGGTTCGTTAAAGCACCCTGTTAATAAGATAAATAAATGAAACCTCTTTAGTCATAATTCTAGAACCGCCGGCCGGTTTGTGGAGGCCTTTAATAAGGCCATGACAGACAGTGTTAAACAAACATCTTGACAGGATATTACTGATGGATGATGGGATGATTATTTAGAAAATAAATTATAATGTACTTTTTTGTTCGGTAAATGTTTTTTTTTAATTTCTAGTGAAAGGTAATTGTTTTGATGTTAAATTAAAGTCCCTTAAATATCCGTGACTAATTTAATAACACCGTATATATATTATGTAGCAATTCATTAAAGAAATGATTAAGAATTTACTTTCATATTTTATGTTTAACTTTGAATTTAAACTAACATAAAGAAAGGCCATAGTCGGATTTTCATAGTAAGTCAGCCTTTAAATCAACCAGACTCTAGTATTTTTTTGTGAGTACCTCTTATGGTGAAGAATATTTCTGCTGAGTATCAACGTCCTATCGGTGACAGTTTTTGACTTATGATTTTTTTTAGTTTTTTCTTTAATGTGTTGTATCTCAGGATGTATAAAAGCGAATTGCTTCAAATTTTGAAATAATGTTCTTTATTTAGATATGCATCGAATTTAAAAAAATGAATATCAATTGTCGTATAAAAAAAAGTAAAAAAAAGACCAAAAAATTTTTCAGATTTTTTTTTGTGTACCTATGAAGTAGTGACACCTCTATTTTCTTTTTCTAATTATAGACCATACATTGGCCTACTAGTTACCTAAGTATCAAAATTTTCCAAGCGGTACTTCTTACCAAAAATCGGCAATATGTGTGGTCAAGTTCTGCATTCAATCGGTGTTTTTCAATGTAGTATACAAACTCTTCATTTATATTTGAGTTTTCTTATCAGGTTATCTTATTTAAGAGTAAATGCTAATGACAACTTAATGTCATCATGATGCAAGCTGTTTATTTCATTATTAATCGGCCGTTTATTATTTTAACTAGCGTAATTCGATATTATTTATGAGATATTCATTAAAAATAATATATTGCAGTTAAATATTATCGAGATACGCTAGTTGAAATGGTAAACGGCCGATTAATAATGAAATAAACAGCTTGCATCATGATGACATTAAGTTGTCATTAGCATTTACTCTTAAATAAGATAACCTGATAAGAAAACTCAAATATAAATGAAGAGTTTGTATACTACATTGAAAAACACCGATTGAATGCAGAACTTGACCACACATATTGCCGATTTTTGGTAAGAAGTACCGCTTGGAAAATTTTGATACTTAGGCAACTAGTAGGCCAATGTATGGTCTATAATTAGAAAAAGAAAATAGAGGTGTCACTACTTCATAGGTACACAAAAAAAAATATGAAACATTTTTTGGTCTTTTTTTTTTCTTTTTTTTATACGACAATCGATATTCATTTTTTAAAATTCGATGCAATACTAAATAAAGAACATTATTTCAAAATTTGAAGCAATTCGCTTTTATACATCCTGAGATACAACACATTAAAGAAAAAACTAAAAAAAATCATAAGTCAAAAACTGTCACCGATAGGACGTTGATACTCAGCAGAAATATTCTTCACCATAAGAGGTACTCACAAAAAAATACTACAGTCTGGTTGATTTAAAGGCTGACTTACTATGAAAATCCGACTATGGCCTTTGTTAAGTGCATCTGGAATTACCGTATAAGAAACTTAAACCAAAAAGTATGTAGCAATCTTATCGAATCCCAAAACAGGTGAATACTAATTTCTAAATACTCGATTATTGACCGGTATTGGCGGTATTCGTATAATTCATAATTATGTATAATCTACTTCATACGTTACGGCGAGGTACGGCAATAAAGAACAAATGTAACAATATTATGACATAACGATGATATTTGTTGGCAAGGTATTGCTTAATAAAATGATACCGCCGCCTAGGAACCATAACTCGCATAGCAAAATTAAATGTGTACAAATTAAAGAGAAGGTCATTTTTTTGTCTTTTAAGAACCTAATAATTAGGTTCGTTCCTAATAATTAGATGTCCCAGCCTTTTGAAGAACTATAGACCCATCACGCTTCTGAGTCATGTTTATAAACTGTTTTCAAGGGTCATCACGAACCGTCTCGAATACAGACTTGATGACTTCCAGCCTCCCGAACAAGCTGGATTCCGAAAAGGCTATAGTACCATAGACCACATACATACGCTGCGACAAGTTATACAGAAGACCGAGGAGTATAACTTGCCATTATGCTTAGCGTTTGTGGACTATGAAAAAGCCTTCGATTCGGTAGAAATATGGGCAGTGCTTGAGTCTCTTCAGCGATGCCACATTGACTATCGGTATATCGAAGTGTTGAAGTGTTTGTATAGCAACGCCACAATGTCGGTCCGAGTACAGGAGCAGACTACGAAGGCTATTCCGTTGCGAAGAGGCGTAAGGCAGGGAGATGTTATATCTCCGAAACTGTTTACTGCCGCAATGGAAGATGCCTTTAAGCTCCTGGAATGGCAAGGACTTGGCATCAATGTGAACGGCGAAAACATCACTCACCTTCGGTTTGCCGACGATATCGTAGTCATGGCAGAGTCGACGGAGGAACTCAGCAAAATGCTCAATGACCTTAACCGAGTTTCTCAACGGGTGGGCTTGAAAATGAACATGGATAAGACGAAAGTTATGTCAAATGCCAATGTTGTGCTCACCCCGGTTTCTGTTGAAAACTCGGTACTCGAAGTTGTTGACTCGTACATCTACCTAGGACAAGTAGTCCAATTAGGTAGGTCCAACTTCGAGAAAGAGGTCAACCGCCGAATCCAACTCGGTTGGGCAGCGTTCGGGAAACTACGCGATGTCTTTTCGTCCGACATACCTCAGTGCCTTAAGACGAAAGTCTACAATCAATGTGTGTTACCAGTGATGACTTACGGCGCCGAAACGTGGTCCTTCACCATCGGCCTCATCTCTAAACTCAGAGTCGCTCAAAGAGCTATGGAGAGGGCTATGCTCGGAGTTTCTCTGCGTGATCGAATCAGAAATGAGGAGATCCGTAGGCGAACTAAAGTTACTGACATAGCCCTCCGGATTAGTAAGCTGAAGTGGCAATGGGCAGGCCACATTGCACGCAGAGCAGATGGTCGATGGGGTCGAAAAGTGCTCGAGTGGAGACCACGGCTAGGCAAACGCAGCGTAGGACGTCCACCCACAAGATGGACAGACGACCTTATGAAGGTTGCCGAGACACGCTGGATGCAGGTTGCATCTAACCGGTACATGTGGAGGTCCAGAGGGAAGGCCTATGTTCAGCAGTGGACGTCTTATGGCTGAGATGATGATGATGATGATGAATTAGATGTCCCGAGATATTTATTTATTTAATTAGGTAATAACCAGTGATCGGTTTTTTGGATTCCTTCGGCGGGTCTCCTATAGTAACTTGAAAAATAAACTTTATTTATATTGCCATATTTCTGTTTCATAAAATATGCTCTGGTGTGTATAATACAATAGTGTTAAATATTTTTTTATAGTCACACCCGTATTTTTTTCACACGCGAAATCCCGCTAGGGGGAATCCAAAAAACCGATCACTGATAATAATACCTTTATGTGTTTAACTATATAAGTTTTTACTCGTTTATTAACAGACGACACCATGGTTGTTTTAAATTGTAAATAGGTCAAGAATTATTTTACTACCTTAAACAGGATGTTCTAACGATATCACTATAAGCTATCTTCAAGGAAGGTCCGAGATGGAACTACTCGTAACTCGAATTTGCCACTTAAAATAAACGTCTAAATGCAGTTAAAATAGTCAAATAACATAAAAATACTGCCTAAACTGCAGCCCCTTGGGGTGCTACTGTCCTTTAGCTAGTATTATTGCTATTTAAAGTAATACAACATACAGCATAATGTGTACATTAATGAACTTGTTACTGCAGTTTAGATGGCAATACGATACTTATTTGAAAAGTAGTGTACCACTTTAAATATCGTTATTTTATTCCTACTGCGTCTTAACTAGTAATTATGCTTATTAATCTATGAAACTGGAAACGCAGTACAACACTTTTAGCATTAAAATTGTATACTGTGTTTTAATTTGTTTCTTTATAAACGAGATACTATGAGTTTACATGCTAAAAATCATGAAAATCTACACCTGTACTGCGTTTTAGTCAGTATCAGCCCAAAAACCGTAGCCGTAGACCATTTTACTGCGTTTTATATTGCATTGTGCAGGAAAAACTAGTCACTTACTGCTTTTGGGGTTTCGAGTTTCCATGTTCCAGTTTTCCAAATTAAAAACCGATCGATTGGGATTGTGCGTTTTGATTTGCTGATTATAGATCACCAATAAACCAAAAATCGGAAAATTGGCAGTTACTGTGGTTTAGGAATTGCACGGCAGTACAGACCTATAAGCTTGGCACCCAATCTGTATAAGGTATTCTCAAAAATAATCCTTAATAGAATAACCCGAATGCTAGAGGAAAATCAACCAAAAGAGCAGGCAGGGTTTAGGAGTGATTTTTCTACCATGGACCATATCCATACCATAAGGCAAATCATAGAAAAAAGCAATGAATATGGTATGACATATTAATTGGCATACATTGATTACAATAAGGCATTTGATTCCATCAAACACAAATACATATGGGAAGCTCTTGAAAACCAAGGTGTGCCAATGAAATATGTCAAAATTATTAGAGAAATCTACAGAAACTCTACAGCAAAGGTGCGGACAGAAACAGTGGGAGAGTCATTCAAAATAGAAAGAGGAGTCAGACAGGGAGATCCTCTCTCACCAAAGTTATTCTCGGCCGTGCGAGAACATATATTCCGAAAATTAGACTGGGATGAATATGGATTAAATATAAATGGAGAAAAACTACACCATCTAAGATTTGCAGATGATTTAATTCTACTCAGCGAAACACCTGTCAACCTCCAGAACATGATGCAGGATCTAGTGGAAAAGAGTGATACAGTGGGCCTCTCCATTAACACAGAAAAAACGAAAGTGATGACTAATGGGCAACAGGTACAAATCAAAGTAAATAACAAATTAATGGAATATGTAGAGCAATACACTTACCTGGGTCAAATAATCTCGCCGGAGGACCAAATACAAAGAGAAGTTGAAACCAGAATAACAAATGCTTGGAAAAGATACTGGTCACTCAAAGAAGTAATGAAAAATCCACACTTCTCAATGGAAGACAAAAAGCGAGTTTTCAACACCTGTATACTACCCTGTATGACATATGGCTGCCAAACATGGGCCCTAACAGAGAAACAAAGAAAATCACTAAAGGTATGCCAAAATAGGATGGAACGGAGTATGTTGAGCATAAAACTTAAGGATAGAATAAAATTGTCAAGTATTAGAGAAAAAACTGGTGTTGCTGATGTAACATATACAATAAGGAAATTAAAGTGGAAATGGATTGGTCATACAATGCGAAGCAAGAAAAGCAAGTGGTCCAAAGATGTTACTGAATGGTATCCTCGAGATGGGAAACGAAAGAGAGGAAGACAGAGGAAAAGATGGGAAGACGAAATCAGACAGACGGCAGGAAAAACATGGAGAAGGAAGACAATGGACAGAGAGGAATGGAAATCTCTAGGGGAGGCCTTTGCCAAAGGGCAAATTGATACACAATAATAGATTTATTTGTTAAAAAACTTTATACTAACTAAGATCAATAATAAAGGCTTATTTTTTTTATTTTATTTATTTTAAATATAATTATACTACAGTATATCCGAAATCCTTAATGATAGTTAACGAGTTCCTAAGTTTTTAACTACAGTATGTATCTTACTTCAAAGTTAAATGTCCGTTTCATGGCGTATCTCCCCTACCTAAGCACACTCATTTATTATATTATGTTTGAAACAATAATACTAATATTTTTGTACATGTTTCAGTAGAATTTACTTACTTTAAATATCTCCGATTTTAAACATACATAATATATTATAATTATGTTCCTACTTATTGTATGTCTGAAAGATAAATGCGGTATCACAGAATATATAAAGGCGGTATGCAGTATTCAGAGATCAGACAATTGGGCGTCATTGTTGGCAATAATATAGACTTGACTTCAAAATTCATGAAATCATTAATCACATTCCAAAAATTACACGGTAACTATGAAAGTCTGTGTCAATTGTTTCCTTAAGGAATTAAAATGAATTGCGGGTGTGTAATGATCCGTATAAAAATACTTAATATATTTTCATTCGATATAACAACAAAAAATATATTTTCGAAGTATATAATCGTTCATTGTATATAATAAACTTTTGGTATAATATTAATATATCTATTATTGTTTAGTATAATGAATAGTTAATATAACACTTATTTTGTATAACCTTCATACGGTATAATTCTCATTTGATATACAATAATAAACTTTTCTGGGTTGCAAAAAAAAAAATTACCTCGAAGACTAAGGCGGGAGCAAAGCTCCCGCCTTAGTCCCGCTCCCGTTAGTCGTTCTAACCTAACCTATCCGAGTCGGATCCGCCCCGGAAGGTTTTGTTCGCTCGCTTCGCTCGCTCACTGCAGATTTAGTCCCCATTCGTTAGTAATTATGATCAAAACCAAATTTTATTTAGGAGCCAATATCTTGGTAATTATCAAGTTTTAAGAAAAGTAGCGTTATACTATAAGATCATTATACGAAATATGAATTAAACTAAAAGTATGTTATATGAAATATCATTATTTCAAATGATTATTATATAAAATAATAATTATATCATTTGTAAATATATTATTTGTTGTTATATGATTCAATAATTATATCAAATGAGCGTTATTGCGACTAATATTATATCAAAAGTTGTTATAGCCTTCGTGACGCACCCATTAACTACACCTATAGTCTAAATAAGAGAGGAATACCCTTAATTATAAGCTGTGAGGCACAAATCAATACTTACATTTCCTAAGACAGGATGCACCTCGCCTTGAGGTCGACTATACGACTACATATTGAACCTTCCCAAGGTGTTATGTTTCAACACTGAATCAAATATACATAAACATGATACTACGTATAAAAGCAAGAGAGAAAGGAGCAGAAAGCCGGTTTGATTACAACCCGCGGGGGCTGTGAGGATTTTCATTTCGGCATCGTTATCTGTTGTCTTATTGATTGAGCTTGTAAATGCAATAATATTCTTATTGCTCTTATTCTCTTTTCTCCTTTGTTGACATATTTGGAGCATCTGGTGTCTCGTACACGGTGGCGTATTCGGTAAAATAAAAAGTACTTACTTTTAACAGATAATCAATTTCGTGTTATTCACAAAAATTAGGTATGTGGGCGAAAATTATACATACAATTACGTATACGTATATTTTTTCATCCGCTTGCCCAGCGTGGTGATTATGGGCATTTACCTCCTAATGCGTCTATACGCATAATTAATAGGAGAGGCCTATGTCCAGCAGTGGACTATCATAGGCTGATGATGTGATGTGTGATGTGATATTTTTACTACTACAGCGATAAATGCATGGACTATATACTACCTATATTTAATTCGTTTTCATAAACGGTTTTTTTCGCACATTTGACAGTTTTAAATCATCAAGTTAGCATGAAAATAAATTTGAGACTTATAAATAAAATAAAATATGCTGTAGTAGTACGGTCAAACTTTACATTAAACTCGCAAAGCATGCAGTATAGCTGCATTTTTTGGTATGTTGTTTAGACACCGTAGGCATAAGATTCGAAAAATGTCCTCGGTTCTTCGTGAGTCGCATCATTAGATCAAGTTAAGTATATTAGGTATAAAAGTGCCTTTAACACAAAAAACATAATTTCAAAATAAATAAATAAACGTGAGACAGTATACATTTACTCTATCTGAAATTTTAAGTCTATAGAAAAATCCTGTTAAGATATTTTACACCAAATTTTCACGTCTCATCTAAGTTGTATTAAGAGTAAGTATCTAATTTAAAGTCCTATTAAGACAGATGAAGTGTATGTTACCTAGTTTGTTCGTTCCATGTTACAGTTTGATCGCGTGAACTGTGTAGTAAAGTTTAAACGAGCTCGTAAGGACTGGATATGACGGAACGGAATGACTAGCGCTCACTTCAGCAGACACCTTTATGGCCATACCTAATTTATATATATATTCTGCAAAGAGTTGTGTGTTAGGTATATTTATGATAAAATACTGTTTAGATAGGTTCTTACCTACTTATTTATTTATTTATCGACTGTAGCCTTTTTCAGAGAACTTGGTACTAAGGCTTTTACAATAAGCAGTGTACGAATAAATACTTCTACAGAATGCGACTGTTACTTGTACCTTGCAATAAATTCATTTCCGCATTGCATCGACCGCTTCAATTAGTTAGGTACACAATACATAATATGTACGATTATTGCGCGAAATCACTCGATTTGTATTGTACACTCACACTATAAGACAAGGTGGTGACTGGTGACCATAGTTGTATGGTAGTACCTACTACAGTAATGATTAATTATTTCAAATTGAAATAATTAATTACAAGAATTACAAGAAGTGTTCATTAAAAAGACACGAATCAGAAACTTGGAAATACTCCTTTGCAACAAATGTTACCACACTTAAATCAGCAGGTCAGGTTTTGGAAATCGCTTACAAAAACAAATTTAACGCCATTTATCGAAAACATAACTTTTTTATATGTATAAAATAAACGATTTATATTAAAAGAAGCATGTCTCGAAGACCGAATTTCATTAAAAGCGTTTTGTATTCAGGGCACAAATTATAAAAAAGCTAATTTTACAGTTTGGTAATGTGATGTGACCGATAAATTCCACTGGGGACGTGTCCCCTGCGCCGGAACGACTCAAGCTCGATCTTAGGATTCCGTTAAAAAAAAGTTCAGTTTTGTCGGTTGTTATACTTATTTCACTAATAATTTCTACTGTTCACAAACCATTTCTATTCATAATTAATTTACAAGTACTTAATCCTTACATTACCTACTCTCCAGTATTGGTTTATGTAAACAAATCTCTCGAAATCTTTAACTATAAACGATATCTGTAGTCCGTACCTACACAGTACAGTATACACGCCTCGGTACGTTCAGCGTCAGGATGAAAAAAAAAGAAATACGTAGGTATGTTTTAAGCCTCCAACGGCGGAACTCCTATTAGACAGCGTCCGAGATTCGCTAGCGAAGGTTTATTTAGGGTTCCATACATATCTACCTAAATACCACTGCAATTACCAGGTCTTCAGCGATCGTTCGTTCACGTACAGGCTGTAAGTCTAATACGGGCGAAGCTCTTAACGGGTGTTAGTTTACGATATAATAAGTACATTCAAATAACTTTTACTTAAAACAATAACAACAAAATTTTCCATACAAAATAATTCGGCGCGCAATGTAGAGCAACATAGGCGAGTTAAACACTCGTTGACAGCTAATTTCAAAAGCAGATGACATAACTGCCATATCAACAATAACATATGTTCGCACCTACATTGCTGCTTCGATAATCTTAAAAAAAATCTGTAGGGTCAAAATTAAGAGTACCTAATAGCGTGGTTCAAAAAAAAAATCTTTTATTTTTCTTTTCCCACCAGGTGTTTTTTATTCGTTTAGACCTTAAACTCATCTCGGCAAAATTTCAGCAAAATATAAATGCTTTTAGGGGTTGCCATGATTTTGACGATTTTTGAGTTTTCATATTAAAAAGTTGAGATTTAGTAGCTCATAAAATAAAATCCAAAGTATTTAGAAAGTTTAGTTTTCATTTTTTATAATTACACATTATGTGGCTCACTTTCTCATGAAAAATTGACAGCCTAGGTCAGCTCTGTAATTTTAAAAGTTAACAATAAGCAATTTATACTTTATTTTCATTTTTTTTTTACATCTTGATGCATAAAAACATTAAATATGCCTCGACACCGCCGGTGATAAAAATACGAATTCCGAAATGAATTTCGCTTACGATTAACTGGTAAGATCAACTGATTATACAATTTAAATTTTTGGACTCCTGTACTAATGGTATTCATTCTATTAAATCATAGCAACCTCTTAATTAAGTAATATATAGCTAATCTTTTGTATATATTTTTTTTTTTGTATAATCGAACTAGAAACCACTGGTGGAGCGAGAATATAATACCAATTTTTTTTTTCATACATTCGTGAACCACCCTAGTACCTAACTTAAAAAAGACCCACGATTACACTAATGAATCCTATGCCTGGTTTAATTGATCGCCCTTATTAGACTGTATATCTAACACACTGTATATCTAAGTAAGATTTTCTTACATAATTTGTCTTCATAAATAAAATAAAAATAAATCATTCTTTATTTTATGTTGCCTATATGCCTATGCCCGATAACTGTGTCATATTTCATTAACCTCCATAGAAAAAAAAAAAACATTGTTTGTTTCCCTTGCTTTTGTAACGAGTTAGATAGTACTTGACTAGGTTACCATTTATGCTGTATAAAAACTCTACTTATTCCAAGATTGCGACAAAACTAGATATATTCTCATTTTGTACCCCAAAACGCACAGTTTTGTCAAAATGTTGTATATACAAGAATAAAAAAGGCACCTACGTAAAATAGGTGTAATATAATACTTCGCGAATATTTCACATGCACATACGAATCGTACTTGACCGGATTTTTCCGGTTCAATCATTCTCAGGGCAAGAGCGCCGCTGAGCATAGCAAGGAGATCGTATATCAGTCAATGTCCGAACTCCACTTTAATTGCTATCTAATTTATAACTTTTTGTACTTAGTCTGGAACAGCCAGGATGTCGGCACGTCCCCACTTAATACGAGGTGATATTAGAGGATCATGTCGTCAGAAAATAGTCTCAAATTTTAAAGATAGTTCTCGTTTAAAGAGCCCCGCAGTAATTGTGAGAAATCAGTAGGAGAGCGCGGGGGAATTGAGGATGGCGGGTAATTGGGAACATCTAGATAAGTAGTACTACTCAACGCAGGACCCTGTCCAGCATATATTCTAGGGATGCTTCTAATACCGTTCAGAATCCGTGTAAGAGTAGGAGTTCCCCCAAAAATTCCCAATAGTCAGTTCAGTAAAGGATGTTTTAAGTTAAGGCATTAAGTTTCTGCATCCGGGACACCATTACTTTTGTTCATAAGTTGTGTAGATAGTTTATTTAAAAACAAGTAGGTCTCAGGAGAAATGGCAAGAAGAGGGAAGTTTGCTCTTGCCGCAGTAGTACACTTTAATAAGTCAAAGTTGTGCATCGGCGTCAGGGGACACGTGATGGATTCTAGCCTAGACGATATAGCCGCAGTTGAACGAAGGAGGATCCAAATGTATATTTGTGTAGTACAACTGTGAGTGAGAGATACTTTAACTGCCCGTCTTTCTAAGGCAAGCATGTTTGATATAGACTAGACTGTCGTGTAGAGGCAATCATAGTTTTGGTCTATGGAGGGTTAACCTAAGGTACTTGTGTTTTTTAGATACTCGTAATATGTGTGAAGAAAGATTTGTCAAATTATTCAAGTTCCATAAATGTTCATATTTGGCCAACGCTCAATATATATTTTTATTGAGCCATAGATGATTACGTTTTCTTAGATACTCGTTATTTGTAGGTATGAAAAAAGATTAGTCAAATTATTGAAGTTCCATAAATGTTCATATTTGGCCAACGCTTAAGATATATTTTTATTGAGCCATAGGTGATTATGTTTTCTTAAATAACCACTCCTTATATGTATGAAAAAAGATTTGCCAAATGATTGAAGTTCCATAAATGTTAACATTTGGCCAACGCTCAAGATATATTTTTATTGAGCCATAGGTTCTCATATCGCGCGAAATCATGAATTTATGGGCCGGAAGGGAAGCGTGCAATTATGATGGAAATGGACGCGGGGAACAACTATAAACAATGTTATGACAGGAATATTTTGAGAGCCAATAAACATTTTCGATAAGAAAAATTGTGTACTTAACTATACATTTAAACTAGGAACCTATGGATGTAAACTACTTTTAGCGATAGCTAAAGT
>JALPQI010019016.1:0-24462 GCA_025490895.1 Thaumatotibia leucotreta
GGTCATAGAGAAACTATGAGGGTTCCTAAGTTTACTACGGAACCCTAATTATTAAATGTATGTAAATAATATACATACAACGTGTATTTTTGATTTTACCTCAAACTAATAGCCGGAATATTCAGTGAATGCCCCACTACTGAAAGGGACAAACCATATTTAGCAGCTTGCTATACAAGTTATGAGACGTTTAATGAATAAGAGTAAGACAGTAAGAGTTTAATTTTATTTGTCGTATATAGTTCTTTAGATCTTGGAAGACGTAAAATACTTCATAATTCTGTTACTATCTCCTGAAACTTATAGCGATGCGTTTAATTTTGGATCGAACGACATTCTGATGAAACTCTAGTTAGGAGCGTGTTTGAAATACTACAAAAGAGTAATTTTGTAAACCATCCTCCCTAAGTAATGTACCTATTTATACTTTCTTTACTACTCTTAGACTCAAAATAGATCATATACCTATAACTCCAGAAAACTTAGCACTCGAATTTAAGCTTATTAAGTTGACTGGAGTATTCGTTTTCAGATATACACAGTTTCTTAGGCGGAAAGTGGGTAAATACTTGTCCGAGTAGTGCCCGGGAGCAGATGCCTGAATTTGCGAGGAAAAAAGGGAATTGTTCTAACGATACTCCGCGGGAGATACAAACAAAGTAAGAAATATTTATGGAGGTTTTTCGGGATCCCCCAGGATAGCGGCTTGGCCTCTGAAAATAGGGGAAAATACGTTTCAAATCCCACGCCACGCATAACTCTTAATACGGGGATTAAACATTGGCTCAGAAAAATCTTGGGTGACAAAAGATAACAAGCAATTACTTATTAGCACCACCAAAATAAAATATTTGTCGCGCCTATTAGGGTGCGTAAAATAATGGCAAGCTAAAATTGCTGTAATGGTTTTCTGAAAATTTAACACATCTCTTTGGAGATTAACTTTCTATACGGCCCGAAATTCGTTTCGGTGCTCCTAAAACTTATATATTAAAATCAGCCCGATGAGGTGCTTACCTTCGTTTTTTCACGTTCACCTGGGCCTCGTAAATATTACTCACGACCATAAAATGCATTAGTAAAGTCTGCTTTGAATAATGCCGAGACTATATGTGATCTTATCTGTGACTATAAAAGCATTTTAACTTTCTTAGATTATGTAGGTACATTAACTTCCAAGATACCACTTTATAAGTTAATGAATACGTATATATTATAATATTATAAATGAATTGGTTAATTCAATATTCGTTAGATACCTATGATATCCGATGTCTAAGTTAGGTATACTTTCGTTCAATAGGTATTCAAAAAAGAAACTATGCTTGAGATAATGATTTCATTGAATTCGCATTATTTAATCTGTTATTATAAGTTCTGTTAATTAGGGTTATTAAGTAGGTTATTAATGCTAGAATGCTACGGTATTTTTAAAATTATACTTTTTGCCTGGGTTTTAACTGAAAATGTAAATAGAAAGTTGTCATGGAGATAAGACCAGTTGTCCGTTCTGAAGCGCCGGCGGGTCAACATGAGTAATGCTAATTAAGTAATGGATCCTCGGGGAGAAGTCGCGAAGGGCCTTAATTAATTAATGACCACTCATCCTTCCGATAACTTTGATATGTAGAGTTTTAAGTCCACACGAACATTCAAACAAGGTGTTTGCTTGAAATGCGAAGATAAACTGATAGCTACGGGTTGATTTACTGAATAGAGAAACTACTTTGCGAGTATATTCACATGTACTTGTGTGATGTGGGTTCCATCGCGTTCAGAATAGTACATTGTGTATTTAGGGCGGTAAGTAAGAATTTGCGAACGAGTGTGAAAGTAAAGCCCAAGCCGAAGGCGCGGGCTTTACTTCACACGAGTTCATAATTCTTGTACCGCCCGTGGTACACACAATGTTTTTCATCACACCTGTGATGCAAAAAAGTAAATAAAACAATATATTTTCACAAAACTACTCTAAAATGGTCTAAATCAGGGATGACTTAATTCATCATTTTCATAAAAGAAATCTCGGCGTGGCGCGCGGCGTGCGCCGGACCGCGCTAGTGCGACGTGATGTTGTATGAAAATCCTTAACGGCCTACTAGGACGTAATGACGCACCTACGGCGCGCATCACCGCAGCGTATTGGCGCACTTACCGAACAGGTGTGATGAAAATGAAATAATGTATTGCAAGATTCTATGAATGGTTAGATGAAGTATACTTGCAGTTATTTGATAAAGAGGAGAAAGTGTCTTTCATGGGATGCGACATGTTAGTATGGATTTGAATACAAACTGCAGTAAAAAAGATAAAATAAAAATGTGTTTATTACTTGCACATACAGTCGAGTGCATTAATATATAGACACATTTGTAAGGGATCAGTATGGAGAAGTGTATATATATTAATGCCCTTGACTGTACATTGTGCACTAAGAGTTAGTTATCCAAACTAACTGATTATCGTAATTTGTAAACCACTCCGAAAGTTGAAAAATATGCTTTATGGATGAAATTAAATGAATATGCTTATGAATCTACATTTTCTGTATCGCTTTGATACAAATGTATGTACGTCTAGGAAACCTTACACAGCATGGGCCAAAAGATTACAAATATAAAACATTTACATACTTACATTGCGATATATTCCTAAAGTCATATAATATTTTGCCTTAAATTGGTCTTACAAATATGTGGCTACAATTATGCTGGTTCCTCGCGAGCAGCCTGTATACTAGTATGTTACCTATAAAACATAAAAGCATCGATTCTCATGTAGAAAAACAAGGTTTATTAGCTCAACAAACAATTCCACTAGTGCAAACAGAAACTAGCAGCGGCTGTCGCCAGTGATGCCGTCACCGGTGTTTGCAGTCTTTACGGCCCAATAATTACTATAATTACTCCCATCCCTAAGCAGAGATAGGTATGTTGCGGGGTTTGCCTTGTGTTCACCTCGATTGGTAGGTAAAATATATTTGGCACGCAAGAGCAGCATTTAATAGTTTTAGATTATGCATACATAGTTTCAATTGCATTGTAAATTTAACAATGTGGGTACCTCTACCTACCTCAAGTGACTGGAGAAACAGCAACCTGAAATAAACGGTAGGCATTCATTTAATCCGAAAGAAATTGGCATGGGATTAAAATTACAACAGAATATTACAGGGCTTGTCACAATCCGTCGCATAAAAATATCATGGTCCGAAGAAATTTTATTACAAATCGGTTCAGGAAATATTGAAGAAGTAAAGATTGAGGAAGTGACGACATTGTTATTATCGCCTCGTCTCTATCCAGCAGTCAAGAGGCCTGAAACAATCTTTGCGCCGCTCCAATCGGATGTCGGGCAGTAAAATTTCTTGTTATGATTTCCAGCGACGATTTTCATTTTTCTTATTATTGACTTTTTACATGGGTTCTCCTCTTTGATATAAAATCCAAACCCTATAGGCGATATACATATATTGCAAGATTCTATGAATCGTTAGATAAAGTATACTTGCAGTTATTTGATAAAGAGGAAAGTGTCTTTCATGGGATGCGAAATGTGTTAGTACGGATTTTAGGTGCAGCGTAGATACTCCCGCCAAGAAT
The DNA here is from genome assembly GCA_025490895.1 of Thaumatotibia leucotreta. NCBI lineage: Eukaryota > Metazoa > Arthropoda > Insecta > Lepidoptera > Tortricidae > Thaumatotibia > Thaumatotibia leucotreta. Next base: position 3,603 of record JALPQI010019016.1, read on the forward strand.
CGCTTTTAGGGACTCGTGATTTCGTACCAGTTACTGTCAAAACATTCGATTTGGACCTTGGTGCAAAAGAAGAACTGGGAGATTTAGGAAGAGAAGTGTAATAGGAGAACTATACTATCCTTCTGGGTCTTAGCTAGTACAATCTAGTCGCAATCGCCATAAAACAAGGATTACGAGATTGGGAAGGGACTCTGGAACAGAAAATGATGCCAAGATAGCTTTAGTAGGTTGAATATAGATTTGAAAGTTAAGTTATGTTTGATATTTTTAACTCTAATACATTAAATTAGTTCACAAAGAAAAAGTAGCGTGAGTGTAACTTTCTTTGAGGCTTTCACAACTGTAGCTAACAAATAAATTTAATTATTCTCAATGGAATGAGTGCAGTAGCTAATGTTGTGATATTTAAACCATAATATAATGAGTAGATAATAACAATAGTAGGTAATAAGGATTAATTAAATAAGGTTTTGATAGTTTTAACGAGATACAGTTCAAATAAAAAAAATATATATATATATATGCGCAGAAATGAATTAAGAGTAGGTTAGGCACTTCAAGGGTTATGTAAATACTATTATCAAAAAATCATCATAAAAATCAGGTTTTTTGTATGGGATTGGGATTGGGATATTGGAAATTGTATTTTATTCTACTTGTTAGTATTTGTTGTTAATGTTGTTACAGAGGCAACAGAAATACAGCTTCTGTGAAAATATTACTGTCTGTCTAATTATATGGACAGGTGACAATTCTGTTTTACCCTTTGGTTGCGGAACCCTAAAATGTCTCTAATTTAATTATATTAATATGCCCTTTAAAAGCAACAAAAATATATATTTTATTAATTAAATTATTTTAAGGGTCTGTATAATCAAATCCAGTCCTTAAAAAAAAATGTGTAAATGATTTAACCCTTGTTCAATAGACATAGGTATACAGGGCGTCCCACGGCGATGCCACATGGAGGGAAAGTACCTTAAATATCATAGATAGCGTATTTTGCTGAAAGAAGACTTTATTTTATTTTGAAAATGAAATAATACTGCATTTAAAAAAATCCAAAAAAATTTTGCTTTTTCTAGGCATCGAACCTACTTTAAAACAAAAAAAAAAATTTTCGTAATTTTATTCTGTCATTCGAAAGAATAAATAAAAAATAACAATTTTCCTTAAGAAACATAGTATCTAAAACTAAAAGAATAACCAAAAAAGTTTGGTTCAAATTTGTAAAAAAATTGTAGTTGGTTCGATTTCCGGGTGAAGCAAGTAATTTTTTGAAAAACTTTGAATGCAACTTTACTAAGTCTTAAAAATAAAATGAAGTCTTCTTTCAGCAAAATACGCTATCTATGATATTTAAGGTACTTTCCCTCCATGTGGCATCGCCGTGGGACGCCCTGTATATTATCCTATGAAATGTAGGTATTTGAAATTAGACGTAACTGTGTGTACAGCCAAGAGCATAACTGGGCATTTCTCAGAGTGTAAATGGACATCTCATTCATCTGGTCACGTTTTTTTGGACGTGGCTGAATGATTTGAGGTTGGCTTTGGTTGTCTTATAGAGTAATGGGTGCTGTATCTGACGACTGAAAATGATACCAAAAGATGTAGCCACTTCCAAAAAAACGTGACCATATGAATGAAATGTCCATTTAAGCTCTGAGAAATACCCAACTAAGTGTCGTACAATTATCATCCGAGCCGATACTTCCGAAAGTCTCCTTCTTTAGGTCTGTTATTAAATATGCTACCTTTCCGGAACTGAATTAAGAAATTAAAAATAACACAGATTAATAAAAGACCTCGTGCTTCCTGCTTTTATGTTCTCTCTAATGCTAAAAAATTAAACTGCGTATATGTATAGTCAACCTAGTATCTGCAATACCCTCTTGATGGCCTAACACCCGCATTCAAAGTGACAGAAAGCTGACATTTCAATGAATTGATTGCTGTAGATCCAAGGTCGAGTAATTATAGCGACGATTCATGCCATTGACTGTACCTGCATAATATATGTAGCAATACGAAATCAAACGCAGAGTATAAGGCTGAACAACGATTCGTACTCAATTTTTCTATAAAACCACTATCCATGAATAAAACAAAATATTCAGAACAAAAACAATTGGCCCTAGTTTAAACACGACTCCTCGCAATTCAAGAGGGCGGAAGCGAAAATTTTAGCTTTTCACAGTGAATTTTTTGTCGTTCTTACTCCTAAAACAAAGCGTAATGACCCGCACGGCACGCATTTGTTCGCGAACAATCCGAATAGGCCATTTTTCATCTCGAACAATTGAGGGCGGCACTCCGACACAATTGGCAGAGTATTTTGTCAAGCATTTGTCGTACGAGCCTCAAGCGCACAATATAAATAACAAGTGCACTCTGTTCGAGCCACTTACGTGTTTTTCAGAGAAAAACGATGTTTCAATAATATTCCTACTTACCAAAAACCTAGATTATTCGTAAGCTGTACCAGTAACCAATGTTCATGTATATTTATTTATGAAAATCAAATTTAGTTAAAGATTTGGTTGCTTATAAGAGCAATGACTTGGTAAAAAAAAGTCTCAGCTTATTTGTTTTTTAACCTGTTTTAAAAAAAGAGGGGGGCTTCTCAATTCGAAATTTATTTGTACTATTTTATATCGTAAACAGATTCTCTTTTTTGAGAACCGGTTCGGAACCGAACCGGGATTCGAACTCGGAACCTTCAGCTTCGTAGGCAGGGTCACTACCAACTAGGCTATGGAGGCGGTTAAACATCACTCATTACTAAATATCATTCAAGCTTGCAAATGGTATACAGATACAAAACTTAACTAAAGCACATTGTCTAAATGATTAGTCATATTGTTTGTATTTCGTATTTCAACAACATTATGTGCGATACTACGCAACATTTACCTTCTAAACCCAGTTTTGCCATGTCCGTCTGTCCGTCTGTAATTTGGTACAAGTACCTATATATATTAACCATGCCAACAAAGTGGTAGAATAAAATATAGATTTTTTTTTTCATTTTAAACGTACATTAACTCTGTGAAATTGCAAGGTTCTAACAACATCCCGCCGATCCAATGAAGGGCACAGAATGTTCAGTTTACCGAGACGCAGGATTAAAATTTTGTGAAACCGCCTTGCTGATTATTTAAGCCTACCAATCCTTCGGTAGACTGTTAAACAAATCCGGGCTAGTGCCGCTTAATTTTGACGTGGATGGCGCATTATACATATTTTCAACGAAATCGGGTAGCTTCGAGCCCTAACTAAATGCAATGGTATAACTTTAAACTTTTTAACCTCCTTTGTCTCATACGAAATAAACTCTGCTGCTGAGTCTACTATAATCAACTTGTACATGCACAAATTGAATAAACATGGTGAAGTAAGTCCCTTCTGCCTTACGCCTTTCTTTATCTTCCTTTATGCTCTATTGAGAAAATGGTTTGTATACGTTGCTTTACTGATAGGTCGGATCATCGGAACAATAATTATATTCCCTGTATGATTTGTATATGCCCTGATTTCCTTTTGATTAACATACTCATTTCACTTTCACTATGCACATACACCAAGTATATATTATTTTCTTCTATTATTTATAATCAGATTTTTTTGTTTACCATTACCTGTACGAGTATGTGGAGAAAAGGTCGGAAACCTCTTTACGTAGAATATTATGTACCTACATATATGCAGGCACGGTACTTTACTGTATGCAGCTGAGTCTAGCTGTAGGTACCTGTACCTACAGCTAGACTCATTTGTAGTAAAACTGAAGAGATTACATTACATGATAAGTTCTTTTTACCACTTGTTCATACTTTTATTTATAATAGAATACTGTATTTCCACTATTGTTAGTTAAAACAATCATTGTTACTAGTGCGTAGATTAATCGGGCAATTTTGGGAAGGAAGACTTACCGATGTCAATAAAAATCTGAGCCCTTATGGATTTCATGGCAGCTGTGGCAGTACGTTGGAATTTTTCGTTTTATTTTATGATGGTGCGCTCTGCCGCGGAGAAATATTGGCTCAGCGAAATAGCTCGTAAAGAAAGCCGTTTTCTTTCCACAGGGCTACGCACCGCCGGGCACACCACTCGTCACAGGTTGTCTGCTACGTGGATTAGTTATATTTTACTTACCTAAGTTAAATATCCGTGTTGTGACGGCAGTAAGAATATATTTGTCACCACCCCAACTCCTCCTGCGGTTGTCGTAAGAGTCGACTAAGGGATTGAATTGACCATTCTACAAGATTGTTGATGGGCAGCAGCGTCATCATAGTGGACACATTACATTACGATCGCCAATCCGCTTGCCCAGCGTGCCGGTTATGAGCATTTACCTCCTAATGCGTCTATACGCATAGTTAATAGGAGAAACGTAGGCTGGTAATGAAAAAAAAGAAGTTAAATATCTTATGGAGACTTTGTTATTATCTGCTTATAGCCTTGTGGTCCAGGCTGATTTAGTCTACTTACGTGGCATCATCAATCGTATAGTACATAATACGAAGGTAAATCTTGCGTAGTATCGCACATAATGTTGTTGGAATACGAAATACAAACAATATGACATGACTAATCATTAGGACAATGTGCTTTAGTTAAGTTTTGTATCTGTATATCATTTGCAAGCTTGAATGATAGTAATGAGTGATGTTTAACCGCTTCCAAAGCCTAATTGGTAGTGACCCTCCCTACGAATTTGAAGGTTCCGAGTTCGAATCCCGGTGAGAGCATTATTTGTGTATTTATTTATCACAAATATTTGTTCCTTGCTCGTGGCTGTCTGTGTGTTTGAGTATCGAAGTAGGTATAATTATGTATGTATTATACTCGTATATGTCGCCGTTTGGTACCCACATCAAAAGCCTTAATTGAGCTTAGTAATAAATTATAGTACTTATAAACGACAGTAATGGTTTTTCCTAAAAAAATATGAGTTTAATTATAATTCAAGAGAAATCTCATTTATCCAAAAAATATGGCTCTTATTTTACTGAGAACCATCATAATGCACATTAAAGGTGACATGGGGAGCATCTACATACTACCTAGGTTTTTTCAATTAAGTTGTAATAAGATGGGCAGTAGCGTCATCACAGTGGACACATTACTGCGATCGCCTATCCGCTTGCCCAGCGTGGCGATTATAGGCATTTACCTCCTTATGCGTTTATACGCATTGTTAATAGGAGAGGCCTACGTCCGTCCAGCAGTGGACTAACATAGGCTGATGATGATGAAGTAGTTACACAATTAACACAGTCTATGCTAGAAAAATATTATGTTTCAATGCTTCTATGCTTTGAGTTATATTAGACTCGCGGTCAAAGAATACGGGAAATCAGTATGTTTACAGTATTTTCTATGAAAAGTTAAACATGGTCTGTATTATTTGACCGAAAGTGTATTTAATCAGTGAAATCTCATCCATGTTCATGTATTGACACCATCAATCAGAGAGCATATCACGCCTGGCAGAGAGAAGCGTGAGAAGCGCTCCCAGGGGAAATGCAATGCGATCGTTGAATTTTCGCAAATGGTCGGTGCGTCGTTTGACAGCCGGGGACTTGGGACTTTCCAAACATTCTACATCTAGAATTTCATTTTGTACACAAAGGATGCTAGCTAGTTAAGGTTTTGGTGTTTTTATTTAACAGGGAGATAGGTGTAGCGGTGTAGGTATGTATTGTAGGTTCTTCAGAAAAAAATTGGTGACTAAAGGATCTTTGTAAATTAATTAGAAACGGTACCAAAATTTGTACAATGTACACGTATCCATTTTGGGGTACCTATTTTATAAAGTTAGTAAGTATAAAATCGGTAAAGCATGATTAACAGCCTCCGTAGCCTAGTTGGTAGTGACCCTGCCTACGAAGCTGGAGGTTCAGGGTTCGAATCCCGGCGAGGGCATTATTAGTGTATTTATTTATCAGAAATATTTGTTCCTTGGTCATGGCTGTCTATGTATTTAAGTATCTATGTATATGTATGTACCCATCTATTATATATATCGTCGCCTACTACCCACATCACAAGCCTTAATTGAGCTTACCGTGGGACTAGGTTGATTTGTGCAAAATGTCCCAAGATATTTATTTATTTATTTAATTTATTTATTTTAAAGGTAAATAGTTACCCCCCTTGTTTATAAACGCCTCCTAACTTAGGAAGCCGATAAGTATCAATATGTCTATAAGATCGAAAGGGACAAACGATACTTATAGCTAAGTTAGGAGACGTTTATGATTAAGATATCTCTAAAATATGTGCCTAAAGTAGTTAATAGCAACAAAACATTTTTCTGGTAATTACGTATACGTACCTACACTGTTCTGTCAAGGACCAAATTGGTACGCTCATTTTGGACACTACTATCACGCGCAAAACAATATTACATAGCAAAAATTTTAAAATATGAGCCAAGTAGGCTGTACTTAACCACTAATATTACTATTATAATTTATAGCCTATAACCTATTGGGTGGAAGTCATGCTTTCCAAAGAGTACCTACCTTCCTACTATGGATTAATTTTCCTTTCATGTGAATATTCAACCATAATCAATCCATAACTACAACCGAATCATAAACCTTACCACTTTAGTTACGTATGCATGGCCGTTGGGTTTTTGTTACTCATCCGCTAACCTGGGCGGCCTGTCCACTTAACTTGAATAATGATGTGTGAAGAAAAGGACCGAAGGGAACCCACGGAGCCCGAGGCGCACAATTTGCGCTGTGCCGACCTAAAATGTACAAATACTAACAGAAATTCCATTTTCCTGAAGTGCATTGGGTTCATTAATTACATATAAAGTACTTAGTCAAAAAATAGGTGCATTCCCGTTACCTGTGAGGATTTGGGAATCAGAATAGGTCCCATTGGAGATTTCTGGAAGTTTAAGAAGGGTCAGATTTTTTTTGAAAATAAGTACTTAGTATTACGAGAACCACTTTATTAATCGAATACAAAAACTACTTAAGAATATTATACTGACTACAAACTAAATCTTAAAAAAGAAATAAATAAATTTTAACTTAACAATAAAACCCTTAAAAGAAGCTATCGATTTTAATGACCCCTATTGGTTCCCGACGCAAAAGTGCCCATCACGCTCGCAACTGAATCGCGATGGACAGTCTCTGCTCCAGGCATGAACCGGAGCCAGGATCAATGCCCCTTTCCTGCAGGCGTCGTCCCAATTCCCTTAAGAAAACTCTTACCCTCAAGCGCACCAGCAACCTGTAGTGTCTACTGCCATTGCCAGGGGGACAAATATGTAGCCCGAAAGCGCTTAATATAGCAGCTGCCGCCGATAGCATGGTGCGGCTAAGGTGCGAGGCGGCAAAAATACTGACGCATGTGGCGTCCCAAAGTAAGCATTTCCCAAGGCACCAGAGTCAAACCGTCAGGTCTCTTAACATCAGAATGGCTGAGACCTGGCGGTTCCATCATACAAGGAACATTGGCGAACACTAATGCTCTTCGTATGAAATCATTAAGAGCATGGTGCCGTGGGAATCTTCCAGCACATCGACAACAGCTCAGTGCATGGTGGCCGTTGCTCTCCACCATGGAACCGCAAATGCATAGGTGGGGTTGTAACTACTTAAAACTACTACTTCCCATTGTACTGTTTCCCAAAATCTCGCTCGCAATAGGAATACACTTATTTTATAGCTATTTAGAGTATCGGTATCCATGGGCGTAGCGCGTAGTTGGAGAAATGCCTTATCTACACGACAATACCGTACCTACCGATATATTTGTATTAGGGCGGTCATCTATAATAATGAATCACGGAATACTATAACACATATTTCTCAGTTAGCTAGAAGCGAAGGTAGCTACCCATTACAGCAAACACAGAAACATTGTCTGTAGACCATTAAGTTAATGTTCCTACTGACCTGAGAAATGACCCACGGCCCGGCTAGACGCGATCTCATAATTAACACCTAATGATTACATATTGCCTGGCTTATCATTATCTACCGGAAGGTGTAATAGTATGTAATCTATATTGTTAGCTTTCATGCTCGTTTATCGTTCTCGTACTGTCTGTAAATTGACTATGTAAACGTGAAAACTAAAACGCGTGAAATATCAACCTACCAACCTAATCTTCCTTACAATAAATGTTTGACAAAAATGTTAAAGTAGACACTTTGGCGTAAAACAAGCATTCGGCTTGCCCAATAATATACAAATACGGCCGCACTGAATATTAAATATTATAGTAAGTTTCAGAATGTTAGCATTAACGATGTAATTACTTACCTACTAGTAAAAGGTTGGCCGCGAATTGAAACATTAACATGAGTGACTTCTGAGAAAACTTTCATTACAGTCCACAGATGTAATTACAGTGCTCGTAACTAACGCGGTATGCTAAAGTATAAACGTAAACCAATATCATTACGGGCTATGCACGTTAGTGGCCACTACAAATATTAACCCACATTTTGCACGAGTATTCGTGTTCCATTTTCTGTGCACTTACCTGCCTATTTAAACAACTTGCTCGCGTTTTTCCATTTGAGTAAACGCGCGAGTTTTATATGTGAACCTAATTTTGGTTCGGTACTGATGTGGGTTCAATATAGATAGGTAGCGTCAAGTGCAAAAATATGTATCGAAAGAATCCTCTTATAAACGTTCTCATTACACAGAATTGAAGTGCACCAATTTTTTTCACATTTTTTATTTACACCTTATTTTGCCTTTGACTGTACTACTGTTAAACTTTCAACTCAATCGATCGTCTCTAGCATAGACGGAAAGTGAAGCTATTGAAATAAAATCTGTCTACTTATAATTATGTCTGTCAAAATTGTATTAGCAAATGTAAGCATAGTTAAACATCTGTTACCAAACCATCGGATGTTGTGAGTGTTATCTGTAAGTCTAGTGACATCCCTACCGTAAAATTTAATAATCTAAACCAAGTGCGGGTAGTTCGCAAAACCCGCTCAGTTAGAAGGAGATACAATTTCTCGCCAGTCTGGCATTAAGTTTGCCTTTTATGCAATATAGATAAACTAAAGAACACACATATTATGAGGGTATTTGATATAATATGTAATACTGGATGTTATTAGAAGGTAGGTACGTATCATCTTGTCGACCGGAAATTGTACGTAAATACTAAATACGTGTTTGCAAATAAGATCAAATATGCTTTTGAACCCCGTAGGTAATCGTTTTCGTAAAAATTGTTAAAGCCGTTTTTGGGAGAATCGTTTGTTTAAAGATGCAACCTGTTAAAGATGACTTCACCTAACTTAACTATTTGTCTATGACGTGATTTTGACTATTTGTCTGTGATAGTAATCGGCCCATTAAGTGTAGTTGGTGCAATCTGCCCTAATACTAAAAAAATAGGTACCTATCTATCATGCTAATAATTAACTATGTATTTATTTATTTAAACTTTATTGCACAATATAAAAGAGTACAAATGGCGAACTTAACGCCTTAAGGCATTCTCTACCAGTCAACCATTGGGCTAAACAGAAAGCTTTGGTTTGGTGCAGGATTTAAACTTTAGTGATATTGATTCTTTAATCAAGTCATCACAAAAGTTTGTTTTTTTAAGAGTTTACGTATTTGTAATAAAACCCCACCGCTCATCTCTATATTTTGTGATCAGATTTTTTCTCCAAACAGCGGGATCTGAAGTTCAATTAAAATGGTAGCCGATTTATAGTTTGAATTGATACCATTGGATTTAGTTGACGGAGAAGGTTTATTCGTTTACGTAAACTTTGAGATTGGCTCTAACAAGGCCGGGAGAGGCGGGGAGCGCGCCGGTGATTTCTACTCTTAAAATCCAATTTAAATGCATTCCTCTGTGCCACAGGAGGCCACGTCGATACGCTCTAGAGGCCAATTAACTTATTCATCCTTAACATTTCATTGCTAAACTGGAGTACTTCTTTTAAGCTTTTTGACATCTGACCATTTAGTTTTATGATGCTAATGAACGCGCGTAGCAACCATAGTTGGCGGTTGATTTTTGAAAATTACTAAATAAGTTACTTATTTTGTGCTCCTATTATTTGTAAAATTTTGATAGGAAACTATTTGTAGTTTAATACCTAAAAAAAAATGCTTTTAAATCATACTCATGGAAGGTATAGGTACCTAATTATTAAAATATTTCTTTAGAATATAAAGTTAGGTAGGTAGGACTCCGTGTTTCTACCTTCTTCCAATTTATATCTACATTTTATTATAGTTTTTACCATTATTGCTAGTATTTGTGATAAAAGCTGGTTACCTCATTTTCTTGATTACGCGATAATAAGCCACATCCATGTACGCGAAGAGAAAGTTGTTCCTACCTTTTCGAAGTTTCGAGAAAGTCATTTAAAATGCAATTTAAGCGCCCTAATAGAAACGTTCGCACTAAGAATTGTTGCCAAGTGTAATGGGTTCAGGTGAAATTAACGCAGAAAAATAGGAAAAGTTAGAACGAGTTTCCCGCCAAGGATTTTTGCCTCGACGAAGTAGCGCTGTGATTGTAAACTGGTGAATTTATAATGCCATTTTCGAACTCGGTTCATCGAGAAGTTTTAAAGCAGTTGGTAATTTCACTCGCGGGTAATACGTTCAGCACTCATTGGAGGTAAAATCCTGTTGGAAAGTTTCTGAGAAACGATAATCGTTTATGCTGCTAATGCTTTTTAATTGATTCCCTAATGAAATATAATAATTTATTAAGCGAGATACTTTTCAAGGTTCCGTAGCCAAAATGGCAAAAACAGAAACCTTAAAGATTTATCGTGTCCGTCTGTCACAGCCGATTGTGGTCTCTAATTCCATTCAAACTCGTGTTTTCATGCAATACTTACATTTATTATCTAAAATACTTAAATTAAGTACAATATTATTAACATAGCTCTATTATTTCCATTTTAAAACATTAATTTTATATCAAATCGTCTTTATCAAAATCTCTAAATTAGTTTTTTTAATCAGCCAGCTACTGGCGGGTTTCCGCCAATATTGTTTTTTTATTTATTTTTTATTTTTTTATTTTATTTATTGGAGACCAAACAGAGTTAAGTGTACATAATTTTGAATAACACTAAAATTACGTATAGTATTAAACATGCACTTAGCTCCTCAGCAGTTCTCACCGAGAAATACATAGATAGTTAAGTTTACAAATTAAACAGGCTTATGTAACTAACATCTAACATACACAATATTACCACTTGGCAAGAAACCGAAAAGAAAAAGTAAAAATTTACATCAATTATTCCTCTGGGATTATTTGAAGGACCTGCTTTTTGTATTGATTTCTGGTTGTGTTAAAAATATCGACCGAGACGAGACTCTTATTGTAAGTGTCGCAGATGCGACGCAGCGGCGCTCGCACGCCGACGTTGGTGGCGGGCGTGGGCACGGCGAACAGGGCGGCGGAGCGCGACCCGCACCGCGGCACTCGAAACTGCACGAGTTGAAGTAACTCGCTGCTGTTGTACTTACTTCTACATATGTTGTAAAGTACCATAGCGTCTGACATTGTTCTCCGCGTGGACAATGATGGTATTTTGTAGTGCATTAGCAAGTGTTTGTACGTCGTTTTTTTACCTGTTACTCGTTTATGCATAATTCTCAGAAATTTCTTTTGTACCATTTCGATGGCAATCGCATATTTAGCATAAAGGGGATTCCATATGACCGATGCGTATTCCAGACGTGGTCTTACTAGCGCTTTATAGAGTAATAGGTACGTATCCACCTTTTTGAAAACCTTAGCCGACCTGATGACAAAACCTAACATTTGATAAGCTTTGCGAATCATTATATCTATATGGGCGCTAAAGTGTAAATTTTCATCAAACATTACTCCGAGATCCTTGGCTGTTTGTACTTTTATTATTTCAGTTTTGCCTAATTTATATTTAAAGTTTATGACCCTTTTCTTGTTTTTTGTGAAGGTTATTTGCATACATTTGTTAGGTGCCAACTGCAACTTATTGTCTTCACAGTATGTATAAAATGCGTCTAAATCTTCCTGAACCAATTTGCTATCAATTTCATTTTCTATTACTTTATAGAGTTTTAGGTCATCTGCAAACAGTAAGAAACTACAACTTTTAAAGCACTTTTGAATATCATTTATGAAGATGCTGTATAGCAAGGGCCCTAAAATTGAGCTTTGAATAACTCCGGACGTTACATTAGCAAGTAGACTAGAGACTGCTAGACAACAAGTTGTGTTACGATTTATCGCATGCATCTGCCATGATAGCCGTACAAATACCTGAATCAGTTTAACATCACCATCAGTGCTGCCGTGATAAGTTTACTGTTTGTTTAAATAGTATTATTCACACTTATATTTACAAGTCATAGAATGTTTTGTATACATGAAACTATGATCTTAATACATTAGGTGTAACACGATTTACTCGGAAAAAAATGAAAAATGTTTTATTTCCTTGAAAAGGTTTAACTTGGAGACTATAAGTACTACAAATTGTACTAACCGCTACAAAATTATGATACAACGTAGTAATACAACCGGCCAAGAGCATGTCGGGCTATGCTCATTGTAGGGTTCCGTAGTTATTCAAAAACGCCTGGGCCGATTATGTTCGAAATAGTTTTATTTTAAAATATTCTACAGGCCAACTCACTCATTCATGATTTTTTAATATTTTTTGGACCAACGGATCAAAAATAAAAGGAGGACACACATTTTTTTTCTTCTGGAGCGATTATATAAATAAAAAATATTGACTTTAGAAGAATACTTTCTTCTAAGACCCTTATTTTAAAAGACCTATTCAATGATACCCCACACTATAGGATTACAGCAAATAAAAAAAATCACCCCCACTTCACCAGTTGGGAAGGTACCCGAAAAAAAAATTGTTTTCTAGTTTTTATTCTACCACTTTGTTGGCATGATTAATATGTATACCTGTACCAAATTGCTGATTTTTCTAGTACTAACGGCCAATGAGCTATGCTGCGGACAGACCGACATGGCGAAACTATAAGGGTTCCGTTTTTGCCATTTTGGCTACGGAACTCTAAAAATGGGTGAGGCCCTCCATACATAACGGTATTTTTTTCGGTGTACATTTGAGGGGTATAATGAAAAGGTCTTTTAAAATATATCAAGTGTTTCTAAACATTTTTTTAAGTGATCCGTTTTCGAGATATCAGCTCTTGAAGACAATATAGACTACCTAATAGAATGTCCTCCTTTTAAAATAAAATACAAAAAATGGAGGTGATGCATATTAATAATCTCTTTCAATGATTATTGATTTGACCGAAGTTTCTCTTATTGTTTTTGAGATAGGTTGATTTAACTGTACCCTTTTTACGGAACCTTTTGTGCTACTTATTACTTATAATAATATGCCTCTTGTTAACTTACAACGTTATTTTTTTATGTTGTGTTTGAACAAAGAATAATTATGCTAAAAAATCACGATGAACACATCACCAAGCCGCAACGATTATTTGAATGCAAACATTTTCTATGCAATCAATGAAAAAGTGTTTCTTGTGAAAACTCATCATCATAAACATTCATCCTCTTTGAACGTGGAATTAAAAAGTGTATTTACAAAATCTCTACCAAAATTCTTTCTTGACCCTATTTTATTCGAAAAGGATGCCATGACTCAGGCAGATTTGGAGGATATCTGTACGCTTTCTGTGGATTACTTTGCAAGTCTTTTATAGGAGAAGGCCAGTATCATCACTACTTAGGGATATTAAAATCCCTTCTATTTGTGTAAGGAGCTTGTTTTCTCGCTGACAGCAGGGCGGAGCGTTTATCGAGTATCTAATCCAGATGAAGTGAAGTGAATCGCTGCGTTTGTAGTAATGTATTTACTATAACTGCATCATGGGCATTTACGATATTTAGATACAACTGTATTGTATGTAAATAGGTGGTGTTTTATTTCAATAGTATAGTTCGGGAAATATTATTTGACCGACTGTTATCTTACTTACGACCTTTGCGTTAACACTTACTAGACAATCAGCAGTCTAGCACGTTTCTATTGTTAATGATGCAAAACAAAAGGTCGTAAGTAAGATAACAGTCGGTCAAATAATATTTCCCGAACTATACTTCCTATAATTAATTTTTAACAAATTTTGTAGGTAGGTTACGCCATAAGGTTAAAAGTTTTGAACATTTTCAAAAATTGCGTTCAAAGTCAAATTAATATTATAGTTTTCACAGAGGACGAACACGTAAAATGAATTACGCCAGGTAAACTCATTCTGTTTGTATCTATTCGTGGAAAGGCGTGAAATTCTCATTCAGTTTTTAAAATAATCGTCATCATTTCTGCCGGATGTTCCATTGCTGGAGAAAGACCTCCACACAGGATCTCCGCGTAATTTTATTTTTATGGATGTATTTCTGTCAGTAATAAAATATTATGTATGCAGTTATTGGAGCGATCGTTTGTTTATCAAATCAAGGCTACAGTATTGTTTTCTGTACCCATTTCGATGTTGTTTCAAAGTATTATCAGGCTGACCTTATTGCTGGATAACTTAAGTTATGTAAATTATTAAGACGTGCTCCAGTTATTTTATCTCACGGGCATTGGAGTCAGTGCAAATATTTGATTCGGACCACGCGGACATTTTGTAAGTTCTTCTGATTTAGGTAAGTGTAAAATGAACTATAAACACAATCATATACTTTTGTTCCCATATATTAAAAGTACGAATATTCCGTTGCTACACTATTGAGATACCCATTTTAAAATATACAAGACATACATGCTTATAAATTTTGATGTACTTCAGAAAGCTGTGGAAGAAGGCGCACCATGAATAAATGTATTCTAGTAATATTGGCCGTTATGGCGGTGCTCGCAATAGCCGACGCTAGAGCAACATGCAAGTGAGTTCACATTTTTCAATTTTAAAGGAAAACAGTTTTGTGATTTTCCAACTGTTCTATTCACCTGTGTGTATGCAATGACGAAAAATATGAAATTCGAAACGAGTGGTGATGTTTTAAATCGACACGAGTTACGAATTTCGTTTTTGCACGTGTCTCGTACGACGTTTTTTGGTACAGATGGCCCTCCGAAGTTTTGGACCTGACGTAAAATGACCCACTTCTCGCACTAGAGCCTAAAAGTACACCATCTGTACTAAAAATATCTTTTTAGACTTGATTAAGACCATTGTCTTCAATTTCATTAATTCAATTAGATGTAATTGGTAGGTACCTACATAGGATTTGTTATAATCATATTATACCGGGTCTCCCAAGACTATGCGCCATGAAGGGAAAGTACTCTAAAAAATATTAATAGGTTTTTTTAGGTAAAAAGACACTATCTCATTTCTAATAACAAGTAATACTGCATTCACAGCAATACATAACTTTTTGCAACTTTAGTCCTTTAGCCTATTCCTTTATTCAGAATAATTCTTTATATAGGTGTATGCTCTCGATTGGCATGATAAAAATAGGAGGTATTTATTTTATTCCTAGACGAGGCAAGTAAATTTTAGAAAATCTATTGAATTATTAACATTATTAACAAAAATAACATGAACCTTTATTTCAACAAATTAACCTATCTACGATATTTAACGTACTTTCCCTTAATGTCCCGTAGTTTTGGGACGCCCTGTATTGTCAACATACTTATGTAAGTACACAACACAAATATTGATCAGCTCAGTTAATTTTCTGCATCTCTTTGTAAAAAATTTGAGAAACAAAATATTGCAGTCATACGACCTATTCCTTCGGTGCGGTAAACGTGCGGTTTATTTCAGAGGCGGCAGTCACCATGCGCGCTGTGATGATGATGACGACAGACGACAGGTACGTGTTACTGTTACCATAAACAGTCCATCAGTCCTTTTGAATGTTGACTGATGCCAGGTGAATTTGAACTCTGTGTCTTTGGGATGATGGAAAATGCCGTGTCCGAATGGCCGATTATCTTTAAAATAGTTTGATTTTACAGTATATTATAAGTCAACAGTATGTGTTTTATTGTCATATATTTCGGACCCACATTAATCAAAATTCGGATCAATAATTAGAGGGAGCGGTAGGGGTGGACATACAAAAAAAAATTGAAGTGGTTATTTTCGATAATTCTGATTTAATGAAAAAAGTTTTTCTGGGACACTTATAATTTTTATGATATCTTTTCAACGAACACAATATGGGATATGTATCATTAAAAAAACTGTCACTGAGCTAAGCTGTGAACCGACAGACATAGCGGCGACATAGGTATGGGTTCCTAGTTTTGTACGGAATCCTGAAAACGTGATAGTTAATGAAAATACAGGGTAAACGTTATGAAGTGTTACCAATTTCAAAGGACAGTGAGTTTTTAGTTGCAACTATTTATTACTATAAATAAGAAAAAACAAGAGAAAAATTTGTGATTAAATTTACTTTTAGTCAATATGACTACCTTTTGCCTTGACTGTGATCTACAAATGGTAAAAAAAAATATTTGCTCGCAGCACGTTTGTGATCCAGTGGCAGTGGTATATGTGCCAGTGAAATACGATCGCTTTCTTCATTGCATTTACACTAGCAGGTTTAATTGCTCTCATCTTTCTCTTCAAAATAAACCAGATAAAAGTTCGAAACTCACTGCACTTGAGAAATGACAAGTGAAATTTCAACCAAGACAGTTTTCAGCCAATTTTGGTTCTTACGAGCTTTATAAGTCGAAGCTCAGTCTCGTTCTTATGTTTGCGGTTTACAATTCAAATGTTTGCGTACCTAAGACTTCAGTGCGGTGCAAAGAAAATAATACGCGGTGTCCAAAACATATTTCCGATAATAAGCCGCTTTTACTTTGAGACCATACTTAATAAAATCTACTTGGTAACGCTTCATATCGTTCACCCTGTACTTAACTAAAGGTGCATGTATGGTGTATGGTCGTGTTTGCATAAGGTAGTAGGTACTGATAATTGATAAATCAAATGTGTCGCAGTTTTTGTGTAGATACACATGCTAAGAATAACATTTACGTTTTGTCATTCGTTTGCTGTTCACTCACACTAGAGTATAACGAACAAGTGTGAGCAGAACAGTAATAAAATAATAATCTTTCTGTATACTGTTTACAATATGAGTTATCAGCTGATACGTTTAAGTTATTGACAAGCTTAAAGGTTACTGTTCAATTGTCAATTAATGATAACAGATTTAGAACAGAGCAAAGGCGAAGGATAATTAGAGGTCCTACCTACCTACAAGTAACCACGACATTACCACATGGGAACACTTTTGCGTATATGGGTGCAATGTTTTAACAAAACTGTTCAAGACAAATTTAGCAAGTGGAGTACCTACATATTATCGTAAAATATAATACATATCTACAATTCTACACACTCGACTAAAATTTTGAAAGTTCGGGATTCCGACAGACATCGAATTGGCCAAGTATATTCGTATTTTTCTCGATTGTAAGAGCTCCTATATGTAATTTATAAACATTTTGATATAGTTTCGTACCCGTTTTTTTCGATTACTAGACATTACTTAAATTGTTGACATTACCCAGCTTGTATAAATTTATGTTATGATTTTATTACATGGGTTTATATTGACCGGGAAATTTAGTCTACCTACTGTTAATCTCAAAATTAATATAGAATTCATAAAATTTAGGTATGTCCTCCGAAAAGACGATAACTTAAATCTGACAATGACACTTTTAGAAAAAATAAAAATTAGATAGTTAATGATGATTACCTAAGGCTTAAATGCAGCGATAAATTAGTTCGGTGTATTTCTACAATACAAGTAATACAATCACTTCCAGGTACAGATATAGCTTAGCTTTCTAAGGTTTTGGCTGGAGAAAACGTTTGCATTGTGTATTTACAAGCAGCGGGTTTCTTATAAACACAGCAGTAGTCTCATTTCCATATTTTTATCAACAATGTTAGGACAACAGTATTCTTGCCTTTGTACTTGGAGTATTTATTTAATTGAATATATATTACTGATACTTGTGCAATTAATTAGAACATAGTTCGAAATCTCTAGAACAATCTTGTTTGCATTACATTAATTGGAGGGCCCGTTTTCATATCCATGTGGATATTTATTTGAAACAAGAAAAAGTGTATGGGTAATTGGACTTTAGTCCATATTCCCTATTTTCACTGTATATTTGTTTAAGAGTTCTTGTCACGAGTATGCTCAAGTAACGTATAATTATTTGAATACGGTTCAAAGTGCAAGGTAAGGCACAAGGATCAAAATCGATAACATTTATATAGAGTTGACGTGGCTTGGTTGAAAGTAAAAACTTTATTAAAAATAAACTAATAACACTTATGAAACTAAAAACAAACTCTAAATAACTTGCACACCTATACATATGTATAAAAAAATCTAAGTATCTACATTTCTGCCCTGTGGTAGGGTTCCCATTAAGCAGGCAGCGTTCCCGCGTTGGATTGCGATTGAAATTCTCTGTGCGAGAAATCTGCCTGCGCGAGGGTCCCTCCCTCAGCCGTATGCATAGCGCTTTATGAAGCATCTGTGTTTCAGCCTGTAGCCTAATGTTTCGACGCTAAATGTAACAAATTCATAGGCGCCGAAACAGCTGTAATTTGCTACGAAGGTCTCGAACATCTGTCACTGCGCCAGCACGCTTGCTTGTCGGTGGAAGGTAGGACACCGCTAGTGTGTCAGCACAAGTGGCACCCCACAACAGCGCACGGCCCATTATTCAGGGAATTGACGACATTCCGTAGGGGTGCTTACCATCGTTCTGCATTATTTGGGGCTCCAAAATGGTGGGAATGCCCATACTGATGAGCGCCCTTCTTAGGACGTGGATAAGGGCCACATGACGCAACAGGCGGCCGGCGCGTGAAACGCAAGCAAGCCCGTGGTGGCCGAGGTCATCCACGGGGGCTCCACACGAGGCGTCGTTGTGGTTGGCGCAGAGAGCTAGGTACACCAAGTGGGAGACCGGCAGCTATACGAATCTCCGAGTCCATAAAGGCACCGGTATTGGGCTATGGGTATTAGCCGTGCACTCAGTGGCCTGACTCTGGCCTAGATGACGTCAGAAATCTCGCTCGGTCCCTGGCTGTTGCGGTGTCTAGAAATGTGTTGAGGATTCTTACAGAAGCTATAGTGTCCCAAGTCCTTTGTATCGAGTCTTGGTCGATACAACGGAAAATTTAGATTTTTCTGCCAGGCATTCGAGGGTTCAATCAACCATTCAACATAGGTACAGTCAACAAAAAACGTGTTCCACCACTTTTCTACTATTGAGTGGTAATAAAGTCGAAAAGTGGTAAACACACGTTTTGTTGTCTGTACCTACTTGTCACGAGCGTAAGGTTCAGTTCACAAACGCGACATCTACTTAAGTGAATTGACAGACTATGTTTGAATCTTAAATGTTATTCATACTTTTGTTTTAGAAAAACAAATGCGACGATTCTTCTTCCTCCTCCTCCTCCTCGTCATCTTCGTCGTCTTCGTCCTCCTCATCAGAAGAAGATGACAATAGATGCAAAAGCGTAAGTGACAATGTTTTATCTCCTTACTCTAATACCTATAGCCATGCCATGAAAAACCACCGCGTTATTAACGCGGACTTATATTATGTCGGGCTCACTCGCACCAAAACGCGAGTACGAGTGGGATTGATAGAAAGCAAGTCCGCGCTAACCGGTACGCCGCGTTTGCCATCAAATCAGTCCATCGCACTTGCTTCTACAAAATAAATAAGTGCGAGCACGATAGAATGCTTTACATATCGAGTAAAACCTAATGCATCCGTTACTTGACAACTCATGGTACGGCTACTGGCGTACCATGAGTTACGCCATTTACTGTAAGAGTACTTACAGTAAATGGCGTAACTCATAACTCTCACATTTACAATATAGACTTCTTTATAGTATTTTTGAACACAAAAAACAATTTTATGAGATAAAATTGATTTATTTAGCTTGATAGGTGTGCACAGTGCACACTTATAGAATAGCGAACGTGATTAATTCGATGATAATAATGAATAATTAATAGAAAGTAAGTCCGCGTTAATAACGCAGCGGCAGCTCATAGTACGGCTATGTAAGAAAGTAACGCTATGACTGAATATATAGAAAGTATGATGGTTAAGTACTAGAGTGATTTGGACCAGTCGTTAAACAAAAAACTGTCTGATTCTGCTGAATTTAAGTGTAAAAAAAGCTTTGTTCTTGTTCGTGGAAACGGCAAGAAAACCAATAAAATATGACATTATACTTTTTTTTTATACTAAAATGAATTTTATGATATAATTATTATGTTAGCCCTGATCTCTTTCTACTCACCAGTAAATAATTTCCACAAGTAATTAAGTGCTACATAGAGATTAGAGAACGAATTAATCTTTTTGTAAATACGAGTAAATACTATAAAATTGAAGAATGTGTAAACCCCAATAGGTTTGTCATTCATCGAAATAAGTAATAAAATGATGTTTTATTCCAACGTAAACCCTAAATTCTATTTTTTTTCAATGTGAATTATATGTGTATTGCATTTCATTCACACAATGATTGCATTTAATTTTGTTAAAAACCCGTTTGAAAAGACACTCAAAAATGTTATAGGTTTTTTTAATTGATAAGCATAACGAAATTATATAATTCAAAAATGATTAACTGGTTGGTAGTTAGTGTTTGAGTGGGCATAGTACACGCAGAGCTTTCCAATTTGTTCGAGAATTTTCCGCGGGTTTCTTCAAGCGAGCTTCAATTGCGGCTCTAATGAGCAATAATGATGAAACTGTTCTTCAACTTTTGCCGTGTTGTTCCG
>JALPQI010019017.1:0-25570 GCA_025490895.1 Thaumatotibia leucotreta
GTCTGATCTCATTAAATAAAGTTTGAAATTGAAATTTGTAAAGGATGAGGATTTGTAAAGTGGCAATGTGCAGGGCATATTTCTCGAAGAACCGATGGCCATTGGGGCAAAAAGGTACTCGAGTGGAGATCACGTACTGGCAAACGCATCGTGGGACGTCCACCCACAAGGTGGTCAGACGACCTGGTTAGAGTTGCGGGGACTCGGTGGATGCAGGTCGCATCCATCCGGCCAAAGTGGAAGTCTATTGAGGAGGCCTATGTCCAGCAGTGGACGTCCTATGGCTGAAATGATGATGATGATGAAAGGATGAACAATATTGTTTTGATTTTCGCGATACAATACGTGTCATTTTACTATTCGTATCGCGGAAAAGCAAAGTAATATTATTAATCCTTTAATACGGACTTCCAAAAATTAACGCCTGATTCTATTAATGAAATTTGAAATTGAATTAAAAATAATTAATTAATTAATGATCGTTATCAACGTGCACTTTTCTTCACAAAGGGTATGGTTGGCAAATAAAAAAAGAAACGCATTCAAATATTTAAAGAATAATGACTCATTTCTTGAACAGATTTCCACAAATCAGTTTCATTAATTTATTCAACAAATCTTTGTCGTTTAATCAGTAAAGTTTGGAAAAAATATTAAAAATACGTATAGGTAGGTAGGTTACCTAATATGAATTATTATATTTAGTGGAACATTAATAACATGTAAAATACACATGTGTATTTCGTTTTTCTGTCAGCCATATTTTGCCAAATACTGCACGTTGATAACGATCACTAAAAAATAATAATAGTTTTAGTTAATACTCGTCAGTAAGAAATTTCATACAAATTGACGATAGAAATTCAAATACCGTGCAAAATATGCAGTGTAATTAAAGCATTAAATTACTTCGAATAGTAAGAAGAGATTGCATTCAATGAAACCTAAAAAGAATTCTAAATAAATGAGTATTTTTGAGCTAAATCTACGTAGATAAGGCTCTAAAGGTGCATGCAGACCTAACGAGAATTCGCTATTCTAACCCTCTACTCTACGAAATTCAATTGTTACACAAAACGTGATTCGTTGATTTCGTAGAGTGGGGGATAGAATAGCGAATGCTCGTTTGGTCATGCAGCAAAGTGTAATCATGTAGTCTGAGCTTTAAAATCTTAAAATTCTGCACAAGAAAATATAAAAACAAGGAGTTATAAAAGACACAGATCTTGGGTTCTAAAGAATAAAGGAACTTATTTGTGATTATGACTAGACGCTGACTCGACTACGCGGATAATGGTCTAATATCAAATCTCATTTTAAAACTACTTTATTCATTAAGAACTTACATTCTCTATGACATTTCAACAACGATATTTAAGCTCGCAAGCCCCAATGTACTTTACAATGTACAATCCACTTCGATGTAATATAAACCATAGGTAAACTTAATAAAGATTAATTTCCTTTGTTTGATTGATTTTGCATAGTTAAACGGGTTACTCACGTAATTTTACATGTTATACATGTCCTTTGGTTTTATTGTAATTTTTACAATAGATGCAGTCAATAATACTTCAAAATCTTCTAAAACTTTTAGATTTAATTTTATTGTATTTTGAAATGTTAAAATCCTTAAGACCGTTTACAATGACGTATCATGTCATCTGAGAAACTAGGGTACAATTCCAGATTAGACTCAACTGATAAAATGCTCAAGTTAAATTCGGATGAATTTGTGTAGAAATTATATCGCTGGCTATGTCACTCAACCTCGTATAGTGGCTTACCTACGAGATCGTATACACCTTAAAAATATATTTCTGTACAAACTACATATTTTTCATATACGAGGTTGAGTCATACACCCTGGACATACGAGGTTGAGTCACATAACCATCGATGTACGACAATTCTAAATCTGTTGCCATATATTAATGTTTACCACTACAACTAATAATACTAACCTATGCACTGAAACTTTTTTTTTATAAAAGTTAACTGTGAAAGAAATGTAAGGGCTGAGCCATACCGGATGCATGTGCAATATACGCATGCAGTGTGGCTTGACCTTAAAAGTTGGGCAATTTTTATTTTAAGTACACTTATCTTATAATATGTGATTAGATAAAGTAGTAGATAGATCTAGTGAATGTTTTCCCACCGTATTTTCATCGAAACATTTGAATTTATTTTCCTGTTTCAATTAGCTTCAGAGCAATGAATACTGAATTTCCATGAAAAGATGTAGGGAAAGAATTATGCATGATATTTTTATGCAATTGCATAATTGGGCTTTAAAACATCTGTGATCTTATTACGAAACTCACTATCGCTCGTGTCATTAAGCACCAGCATATTATGTATCAATTGCACGAACTACTAATATTTATTTTAACACCTTCGCGGACACTGAACGCCCATATGCGTAATCTCATTGTTTGTTCTATTGTGTCTGGAGTAGTGTCCGCGAAGGTGTAATTTGAGTTTCAAATACGAGGAAGTTCTCAATTCGCATGTTTTTTTGTATGTACATGTCGGGATATCTCCGAGAATCTTGAATCGATTTACAATTTTATTTAATCAATCTGGTATTTTGAAGTCGGTTTTATATAACTTTTAATTGCTGTCTAATGCAACGGCTGGCTTATTTCTTGACCAAAGGTTAGGCATTGTCATCAAGCGAAGAAATGTAGTCAGTGTTATGGGCACTCTCCCACAGGGAAGCGACTTGGGGGATGTGGTATTTTAGTTTAGTTACTGTTATTTTAGTTTTAGTTAGTTATAAGTATGTTTTACATTATTGTATTTTTTTGTACCCATATTTCCTTACAATATATATTTTTTATTTGGTAATTATAACAAAATCTAAGGATTACAGATCATCAAAAACATTAAACAAATATGGCTGACTTTCCATAGCATATATTTGACGTCAAAAACACGTATCGTGAAATACGTTCGTGGATATATTTTTACGTTAATACTTATTAAAAATATAATACTACTGGTACTGGTGATACTTTAACTGTCAAGTTGTGGATATCTTTCATTGGCTTTGTTTACTGTTTCTGTTCATAGATTAAGTATTTTGTAATTGCTGTTGATGTCCTTAATAGCTAAATAAATAAATAAATATGTATGTGAACTCAAGATTTAAGATTTTAGGTTAGTAATAAAATCAACACTATTCTAAAAGTACGTGATTATGGAATAATTCAAGTCTTTAGTTTTTTTTTGGTTTACACTGACGATTGCTATAATTATAATTATCATCTCTAATTATCTTGATTTCCACAGAAACCCCACACAAGTCCATCTCATCCTGCAGCTCCTCATCAAAGAGGAAGCAGGCGGACCGATCCCGCTCCCCCAGTCCCCTGAGTCACAAGCGAGGGAAATACGAGCCGCGTCTCCGGGGTCGCCCGCCGTTGCGCCAGGGACTCCCTCTGACCGCGCGGCTCGCCAGGGACGATGTTACTAGTCACAGCTTTTGATTATCAAGTCTCAATAAAGAAGCCTTTAGTAGGTTCTTATCTATGGAATTATGAAATGTCACAGCTTTTGATTGTCAAGTCTCAACAAAGAAGCGTTTAGTAGGTTCTTATCTATGAAATTATGAATGAATTTAAGGTTTAAAAAATGTCACAGCTTTTGATTGTCAAGTCTCAACATCAAACAGGCTTTTATTGGGTCCTTACCTATGAAATTGACGTTTTGTAACTCTGGGATTTGTAGGAAAAAAAAAAACAAAAACAAAATTCGTTGTTTATCACACGATGAATTTGTATATTCTTACTGCCTCTCCTAACTTAGCAAGCCGCTAAGTATTGTTTGTCCCTTTCGCTATTATAGACATACTGATAAGATCGAAAGGGACAAACTACTAAGTGGCTTGCAAATTTAGGACACGTTTATGAATAAGGGGGTTAGAATTATTAAAAAAAAACTCCAATTATAAATAGACATTTCTGAAGTTATCTTGTTGTACTGAATACTATTTTGAACGTGGTTGATATTTCATTAAAATTTTCAATAATCTGATCATCAAGTGATATTAAATTATCTTTAAGTAGCTCATCTGTTTTTCGCAAGAACTGTTTTATTTTATATGCAAATCAAAACATAAATGTCACAAAATTAAAAAACACAATAAAAGTGAAGTGTGTTTTACTTATTTCATTAGACTTGGTACCTGGATCAGATTTCATCCTGCAGCTCAAAACAAAATACAAAATTGTTTATTGATAACAATTGTTACATGTTATAAAATACATATTCATACAGTTTAATTATAAATTCATCAATTTTGGTCACAATTTAATTAAATGGCTCAACAAATTGAGGTAAATTAAAAAAATCTGTATAATCATAGAAGAGTTCATTTAGTAACCATTTTTTTAGTTTGTTTTTGAAAACTGAGATGGTAGCTGCACTCCTTATAGAAGTAAGCTCTTCTTCATCAAAGAGGAAGCAGACGGACCGGTCCCGCTCCCCCAGTCCCCTGAGTCACAAGCGAGGGAAATACGAGCCGCGTCTCCGGGGTCGCCCGCCGTTGCACCAGGGACACCCTCTGACCGCGCGGCTCGCCAGGGACGATGTTACTAGTCACAGCTTTTGATTGTCAAGTCTCAAGAAGCCTTTAGGTCCTTATCTATGAAATTGACGTTTTGCATGAAGGATTTCAAGAAAAACATAAACAAAAATATCGTCGGCTGACAACCAAAAGTCACTATAAAAACTGTCACTACTCTTAGCAACCTCTTGTGTCAGTTTTGAATCAGAATTTAGATACGATCTCTATTTCAAGTAGGTGTTTGTCACTTAGTGAGCCGTTAAGTATTGTTTGTCCCTTTCGCTATTATAGACATACTGATACGATCGAAAGGGACAAACATTACTTAGCGGTATGCAAATTTAGGACACGTTTATGAATAAAGGGGTTAGTTTTTAAAAAGTCCAATTATATAGACATTTCTGAAGTGTTTTACTTATGTCATTAGACTTGGTACCTGGATCAGATTTCATCCTGCAGCTCTTCATCAAAGAGGAAGCAGGCGGGCCGGTCCCGCTCCCCCAGTCCCCTGAGTCACAAGCGAGGGAAATACGAGCCGCGTCTCCGGGGTCGCCCGCCGTTGCGCCAGGGACTCCCTCTGACCGCGCGGCTCGCCAGGGACGATGTTACTAGTCACAGCTTTTGATTATCAAGTCTCAACAAAGAAGCCTTTAGTAGGTTCTTATCTATTTATCAAGTCTCAAGAAGCCTTTAGTAGGTTCTTATCTATGAAATTATAAATAAATTCAAGGTTTAAAAAATGTCACAGCTTTTGACTGTCAACTCTCAACAAAGAAGCTTTAAGTAGGTTCTTATCTATGAAATTATGAATGAATGCAAGGTTTAAAAAATGTCACAGCTTTTGATTGTCAAGTCTCAACAAAGAAGCCTTTAGTAGGTTCTTATCTATGAAATTATGAATATTTATGCAAGGTTTAAAAAATGTCACAGCTTTTGATTGTCAAGTCTCAAGAAGCCTTTAGTAGGTTCTTATCTATGAAATTATGAATGAATTCAAGGTTTAAACAATGTCACAGCTTTTGACTGTCAAGTCTCAACATCAAACAAGCTTTTATTGTGTCCTTATCTATGAAATTGACGTTTTGTAACTCTGGAATTTGTAGGAAAAGAAAAAAAATAAACGTGTCCTAAATTTGCAAGCCGCTAAGTATTGTTTGTCCCTTTCGATCGTATCAGTATGTCTATAATAGTGATTTGTGTTAGATTTTAAAAAGGTCAACTATGTAGACATTTCTGAAGTGTTTTACTTATGTCATTAGACTTGGTACCTGGATCAGATTTCATCCTGCAGCTCTTTATCAAAGAGGAAGCAGACGGACCGGTCCCGCTCCCCCAGTCCCCTGAGTCACAAGCGAGGGAAATACGAGCCGCGTCTCCGGGGTCGCCCGCCGTTGCGCCAGGGACTCCCTCTGACCGCGCGGCTCGCCAGGGATGATGTTACTAGTCACAGCTTTTGATTGTCAAGTCTCAACAAAGAAGCCTTTAGTAGGTTCTTATCTATTTATCAAGTCTCAAGAAGCCTTTAGTAGGTTCTTATCTATGAAATTATAAATAAATTCAAGGTTTAAAAAATGTCACAGCTTTTGACTGTCAAATTTCAACAAAGAAGCTTTAAGTAGGTTCTTATCTATGAAATTATGAATGAATGCAAGGTTTAAAAAATGTCACAGCTTTTGATTGTCAAGTCTCAACAAAGAAGCCTTTAGTAGGTTCTTATCTATGAAATTATGAATATTTATGCAAGGTTTAAAAAATGTCACAGCTTTTGATTGTCAAGTCTCAAGAAGCCTTTAGTAGGTTCTTATCTATGAAATTATGAATGAATTCAAGGTTTAAACAATGTCACAGCTTTTGACTGTCAAGTCTCAACATCAAACAAGCTTTTATTGTGTCCTTATCTATGAAATTGACGTTTTGTAACTCTGGAATTTGTAGGAAAAGAAAAAAAATAAACGTGTCCTAAATTTGCAAGCCGCTAAGTATTGTTTGTCCCTTTCGATCGTATCAGTATGTCTATAATAGTGATTTGTGTTAGATTTTAAAAAGGTCAACTATGTAGACATTTCTGAAGTGTTTTACTTATGTCATTAGACTTGGTACCTGGATCAGATTTCATCCTGCAGCTCTTTATCAAAGAGGAAGCAGGCGGACCGGTCCCGCTCCCCCAGTCCCCTGAGCCACAAGCGAGGGAAATACGAGCCGCGTCTCCGGGGTCGCCCGCCGTTGCGCCAGGGACTCCCTCTGACCGCGCGGCTCGCCAGGGACGATGTTACTAGTCACAGCTTTTGATTATCAAATCTCAACAAGGAAGCCTTTAGTAGGTTCTTATCTATGAAATTATGAATGAATTCAAGGTTTAACCCTTAGGTGCATACAGTATCATAAATGATACGACCGAAATGACACATGTCGAAATAAGTAATCAATTGCGACTGACACACTGAGCAACAGAGTTCTAATTGGCATCGATTGTTTAAATAAGTCTTTTCTGAATTAAAATGTGTGATACCATATGCACCTAAGGGTTAAAAAATATCACAGCTTTTGATTGTCAAGTCTCAACATCAAACAAGCTTTTATTGGGTCCTTATGTATGAAATTGACGTTTTGTAACTCTGGGATTTGTAGGAAAAAAAAACTAAATTCGTTGTTTATCAAACAATGAATTTGTATATTCCTACTCCCTCTCCTAACTTAGCAAGCCGCTAAGTATCGTTTGTCCCTTTCGCTATTATAGACATACTGATACGATCGAAAGGGACAAACAATACTTAGCGGCTTGCAAATTTAGGACACGTTTCTGAATAAGGGTGTTAGATTTAAAAAAGTCCAATTATATAGACATTTCTGAAGTATGTTTTACTTATTTCATTAGACTTGGTACCTGGATCAGATTTCATCCTGCAGCTCTTTATCAAAGAGGAAGCAGACGGACCGGTCCCGCTCCCCCAGTCCCCTGAGTCACAAGCGAGGGAAATACGAGCCGCGTCTCCGGGGTCGCCCGCCGTTGCGCCAGGGACTCCCTCTGACCGCGCGGCTCGCCAGGGACGATGTTACTAGTCACAGATTTTGATTGTCGAGTCTCAATAAAGAAGCCTTTAGTAGGTTCTTATCTATGAAATTATGAATGAATGCAAGGTTTGAAAAATGTCTCAGCTTTTGATTGAAGTCTCAACAAAGAAGCCTTTAGTAGGTTCTTGTCTATGAAATTATGAATGAATTCAAGGTTTAAAAAATGTCACAGCTTTTGATTGTCAAGTTTCAACATCAAACAAGCTTTTATTGGGTCCTTATCTTTGAAATTGACGTTTTGTATGAAGGATTTCAAGAAAAACAAAAACAAAAATATCGTCGACTGACAACCAAAAGTCACTATAAAAACTGTCACTACTCTTAGCAACCTCTTGTGTCAGTTTTGAATCAGAATTTAGATACGATCTCTATTTCAAGTAGGTGTTTGTCACTTAGTGAGCCGTTAAGTATTGTTTGTCCCTTTCGCTATTATAGACATACTGCTACGATCGAAAGGAACAAACAATACTTAGCGTCTTGCAAATTTAGGACACGTTTATGAAAGGTGGTTAGATTTTAAAAAGTACAATTATATAGACATTTCTGAGGTGTTTTACTTATTTCATTAGACTTGGTACCTGTATCAGATTTCATCCTCTTTTTTATCAAAGAGGAAGCAGTCGGACCGGTCCCGTTCCCCCAGTCCCCTGAGTCACAAGCGAGGGAAATACGAGCCGCGTCTCCGGGGTCGCCCGCCGTTGCGCCAGGGACTCCCTCTGACCGCGCGGCTCGCCAGGGACGATGTTACTAGTCACAGCTTTTGATTGTCAAGTCTCAACAAAGAAGCCTTTAGTAGGTTCTTATCTATGAAATTATGAATGAATGCAAGGTTTAAAAAATGTCACAGCTTTTGATTGTCAAGTCTCAAGAAGCCTTTAGTAGGTTTTTATCTATGAAATTATGAATGAATTCAAGTTTTAAAAAATGTCACAGCTTTTGATTGAAGTCTCAACATCAAACAAGCATTTATTGGGTCCTTATCTATGAAATTGACGTTTTGTAGGAAAAAAAAAACAAAAACAAAATTCGTTGTTTATCACACGATGAATTTGTATATTCTTACCCCCTTATTTATAAACTACTCCTAACTTAGCATGCCGCTAGGTATTGTTGGTCCCTTTCGCTATTATAGACATACTGATACGATCAAAAGGGACAAACAATACTTAGCAGCTTTCAAATTTAGGACACGTTTATGAATAAGAGGGTTAGAATTATTTAAAAAAACTTCAATTATATAGACATTTCTGAAGTTATCTTGTTGTACTGAATCATAATATTTTGAACGTGGTTAATATTTCATTATCTTACTTCATCTGATCATCAAGTGATGTTAAATTATCTTTAAGTAGCTAATCTGTTTTTCGCAAGAACTGTTTTATTTTATTTGCAAATCAAAACATAAATGTCACAAAATTAAAATACACAATAAAAGTGAAGTATGTTTTACATATTTCATTAGACTTGTTACCTGGATCAGATTTCATCCTGCAGCTCTTTATCAAAGAGGAAGCAGGCGGACCGGTCCCGCTCCCCCAGTCCCCTGAGTCACAAGCGAGGGAAATACGAGCCGCGTCTCCGGGGTCGCCCGCCGTTGCGCCAGGGACTCCCTTTGACCGCGCGGCTCGCCAGGGACGATGTTACTAGTCACAGCTTTTGATTGTCAAGTCTCAACAAAGAAGCCTTTAGTAGGTTCTTATCTATGAAATTATGAATTATCGCAAGGTTTAAAAAATGTCACAGCTTTTGATTGTCAAATCTCAACATCAAACAAGCTTTTATTGGGTCCTTACCTATGAAATTGACGTTTTGTAACTCTAAGATTTGTAGGAAAAAAAAACAAAAACAAAATTCGTTGTTTGAATCACACGATGAATCTGTATATTCTTACCCCCTTAGTTATGAACGACTCCTAATCTAGCAAGCCACTAAGTATTGTTTGTCCCTTTCCCTATTATAGACATACTGATACAATCGAAAGGGACTAACAATACTTAGCGGCTTGCAAATTTAGGACACGTTCATGAATAAGGGGGTTAGATTTTAAAAAGTCCAATTATATAGACATTTCTGAAGTGTTTTACTTATTTCATTGGACTTGGTACCTGTATTAGATTTCATCCTGCAGCTCCTCATCAAAGAGGAAGCAGGCGGACCGGTCCCGCTCCCCCAGTCCCCTGAGTCACAAGCGAGGGAAATACGAGCCGCGTCTCCGGGGTCGCCCGCCGTTGCGCCAGGGACTCCCTCTGACCGCGCGGCTCGCCAGGGACGATGTTACTAGTCACAGATTTTGATTGTCGAGTCTCAATAAAGAAGCCTTTAGTAGGTTCTTATCTATGAAATTATGAATGAATGCAAGGTTTGAAAAATGTCTCAGCTTTTGATTGAAGTCTCAACAAAGAAGCCTTTAGTAGGTTCTTGTCTATGAAATTATGAATGAATTCAAGGTTTAAAAAATGTCACAGCTTTTGATTGTCAAGTTTCAACATCAAACAAGCTTTTATTGGGTCCTTATCTTTGAAATTGACGTTTTGTATGAAGGATTTCAAGAAAAACAAAAACAAAAATATCGTCGACTGACAACCAAAAGTCACTATAAAAACTGTCACTACTCTTAGCAACCTCTTGTGTCAGTTTTGAATCAGAATTTAGATACGATCTCTATTTCAAGTAGGTGTTTGTCACTTAGTGAGCCGTTAAGTATTGTTTGTCCCTTTCGCTATTATAGACATACTGCTACGATCGAAAGGAACAAACAATACTTAGCGTCTTGCAAATTTAGGACACGTTTATGAAAGGTGGTTAGATTTTAAAAAGTACAATTATATAGACATTTCTGAGGTGTTTTACTTATTTCATTAGACTTGGTACCTGTATCAGATTTCATCCTCTTTTTTATCAAAGAGGAAGCAGTCGGACCGGTCCCGTTCCCCCAGTCCCCTGAGTCACAAGCGAGGGAAATACGAGCCGCGTCTCCGGGGTCGCCCGCCGTTGCGCCAGGGACTCCCTCTGACCGCGCGGCTCGCCAGGGACGATGTTACTAGTCACAGCTTTTGATTGTCAAGTCTCAACAAAGAAGCCTTTAGTAGGTTCTTATCTATGAAATTATGAATGAATGCAAGGTTTAAAAAATGTCACAGCTTTTGATTGTCAAGTCTCAAGAAGCCTTTAGTAGGTTTTTATCTATGAAATTATGAATGAATTCAAGTTTTAAAAAATGTCACAGCTTTTGATTGAAGTCTCAACATCAAACAAGCATTTATTGGGTCCTTATCTATGAAATTGACGTTTTGTAGGAAAAAAAAAACAAAAACAAAATTCGTTGTTTATCACACGATGAATTTGTATATTCTTACCCCCTTATTTATAAACTACTCCTAACTTAGCATGCCGCTAGGTATTGTTGGTCCCTTTCGCTATTATAGACATACTGATACGATCAAAAGGGACAAACAATACTTAGCAGCTTTCAAATTTAGGACACGTTTATGAATAAGAGGGTTAGAATTATTTAAAAAAACTTCAATTATATAGACATTTCTGAAGTTATCTTGTTGTACTGAATCATAATATTTTGAACGTGGTTAATATTTCATTATCTTACTTCATCTGATCATCAAGTGATGTTAAATTATCTTTAAGTAGCTAATCTGTTTTTCGCAAGAACTGTTTTATTTTATTTGCAAATCAAAACATAAATGTCACAAAATTAAAATACACAATAAAAGTGAAGTATGTTTTACATATTTCATTAGACTTGTTACCTGGATCAGATTTCATCCTGCAGCTCTTTATCAAAGAGGAAGCAGGCGGACCGGTCCCGCTCCCCCAGTCCCCTGAGTCACAAGCGAGGGAAATACGAGCCGCGTCTCCGGGGTCGCCCGCCGTTGCGCCAGGGACTCCCTTTGACCGCGCGGCTCGCCAGGGACGATGTTACTAGTCACAGCTTTTGATTGTCAAGTCTCAACAAAGAAGCCTTTAGTAGGTTCTTATCTATGAAATTATGAATTATCGCAAGGTTTAAAAAATGTCACAGCTTTTGATTGTCAAATCTCAACATCAAACAAGCTTTTATTGGGTCCTTACCTATGAAATTGACGTTTTGTAACTCTAAGATTTGTAGGAAAAAAAAACAAAAACAAAATTCGTTGTTTGAATCACACGATGAATCTGTATATTCTTACCCCCTTAGTTATGAACGACTCCTAATCTAGCAAGCCACTAAGTATTGTTTGTCCCTTTCCCTATTATAGACATACTGATACAATCGAAAGGGACTAACAATACTTAGCGGCTTGCAAATTTAGGACACGTTCATGAATAAGGGGGTTAGATTTTAAAAAGTCCAATTATATAGACATTTCTGAAGTGTTTTACTTATTTCATTGGACTTGGTACCTGTATTAGATTTCATCCTGCAGCTCCTCATCAAAGAGGAAGCAGGAGGACCGGTCCCTCTCCCCCAGTCCCCAGAGACACCAGCGAGGGAAATACGAGCCGCGTCTCCGGGGTCGCCCGCCGTTGCGCCAGGGACTCCCTCTGACCGCGCGGCTCGCCAGGGACGATGTTACTAGTCACAGCTTTTGATTGTCAAGTCTCAACAAAGAAGCCTTTAGTAGGTTCTTATCTATGAAATTATGAATGAATTCAAGGTTTAAAAAATGTCACAGCTTTTGATTATCAAGTCTCAAGAAGCCTTTAGGTCCTTATCTATGAAATTGACGTTTTGTATGAAGAATGTCAAGAAAAACAAAAACAAAAATATCGTCGGCTGACAACCAAAACTCACTATAAAAACTGTCACTACTCTTAGCAACCTCTTATCGCCGTGTGCCTGCTATATCGCCACATCTCAAAAAAACATTTTTTCGAGAAATCGCGTCTTAAAGTTTTGAGAGTATAGCTCAGGGTGTTAAATAGGATCTTACTCTTTAATTTTTAGGCCTATGAGTTTTAAATTTGGGTTTTTTTATTCTTTATGATATAACCTTCCTTATAACCACACAATTTTATAAAAAGTATGTATGTTTTTTAAGATACAAGGCCTGAAAGACGGGTATTTAGAGTTATGGCCGCATTGCAGAATATTTTTTTCAAGATTTTGAGATGTGTCCTAAATCAAACACGAAATTATTGGATAAGGGTGCTATGCAAATATGAATAAAATCACCAACATAGTTAAAATAATACGTTTATTTATCAAATTTGACATTTACACCCTCACTGTACGCGATAATATCTGTAACGAGCTTATCATTCAACCCTGTAATTACCAAATAATATGAATTATTTAAAACCTACAAATTTTTACAAAATTTTAATCAAATAAAACAAGGGAACTTCTGAACGTATTGCGAAAACACAAATCAAATTATTTATTAAATAAATATTTTGATTTATACTTTTTATTTTTTCCCAGTAGTCACACTATTTAATACTATATAAATTATAAATATTAGATGTCATATACCAAAGAAAAACGACCAAGATCACCTAATGTCCGAGGTGGGGATCGAACCCACGTACTCAGCTTTCGCGGCTGATGCCTGTAGGTGAACCTGAGGGTTTTCTTTCGTATATGACATCTAATATTTATAATTTAGGGGAACTTCTTTTAAAAAAATCCAAATAATATTAATTCGGTGTAATGTTTCTCATGCGGTGGCTCAAAATCCTGTAAATAAGTGATGGTCGTGATCGTGAATTGGATTAACCACCTGTATTAGTTTCACTGGGGTTAATTCTGTATAATTCTTCTCATGATGTAGCTCAAGGTCCTGCAATGTGTTCCTCTCTAAAACAAGCACATAAAAAAATGCATTTTCACAAAATTGAATAGCTATGACACGCACCGAAAAACATTCAATACAGGCATTACCAAGAAAATTCGTTTACCATTAACAAATCAGTCAATTTAAGTATATCAAAGTAACGACATTCCACGTGATTTAATTATTGGCATGAAAATCTCCAAAATAAAAGCAATTATTATAATATTTAACAAAATTCCAATATTAACTATGACACCATCCCGAATACAGTTAGTAATTTACACATCACACATTAAAATCGTTGCATGTTATTGGCGGTAAGGTGTGCTAGTATTAGATATACATATGTACATAAAATTATATACAATACAACACCATGTTAGTTAAACACATACACAGTCTCTGAAAACATGCCGGGTAAAAATATAAATTTGGCTTACCTTCGAGCCATATTGAACCGCACTCTTAAGAGAACAAAGTTGAAATTTGCTTAATAATTTTGCTGCGTTGTGGTAGTTTCCCTGCCCTGCCGGTAATTTTGTAATAATAATTGTAATATTTACTGTTGTGACACAATCAAATTGCGTTTGTTCCTTTTATATTTAAAAGGATTCATCGGATTAATCACTTAGTTAACTATTATTGTATAAGACACAGAACAAAAAATAAAAATAACTGTTTTTTCTGTTTTGTGGTATAAGACGCAACTCAAAAACTGAATTTGAAACGTGTGCTATGCAGCCACAACTCAAAAATGCCGTCGGTTTACGTGCGAACGCGGGCGGCAGACTGGCAAGTGGCCGTACTGCAGGGAATCGTCTCACAGTTTATGGTCAATACCATACGGCCACTTGTGAAAAAAAGGCTCTTATGGAACTTTTTTCCTTCGGGTCTCGAAATAAGGTCGTAAATTAAACTATTTGGAATACGAATCTGCAATAATCCAGAAAATGAAAAATTTTGAATTGTGACCGTATAGCAGACACACGGCGTTATGTCAGTATTGAATCAGAACTTAGATACGATCTCTATTTCAAGTAGGTGTTTGTCACTTAGTGAGCCGTTAAGTATTGTTTGTCCCTTTCGCTATTATAGACATATAAGTCTGTAGGGAAGCAAGGAGACGTTACATTCACAATTCGATTGAGGAATGTCCCCCGTCTAAATTGTGGAATTTTTTGAAGTCGTTAGGGGTGGGCAAATCTCAACCTTCCTCTTCTATTAATCTTAATTTAAATGATATCAACGAACATTTCAGTATCTCACCGGTTATTCTTGACCCATCTCATAAAAATTCAACTTTATCACTTCTTGCCGCTACAACACACCCTGACATATCTCCTTTTGATTTTGGTTATATTTCAGCTCAAGAGACGCTTAAATTTCTTAAATCTATTAAAACGAAAGCCGTCGGTGACGATAACCTCAGTATCGATATGCTTATGCTCGTGGCTGATTTCATTTCCCCAATCCTCGCCAACATTATTAATTTCTCCTTATCCACGG
This sequence comes from Thaumatotibia leucotreta, assembly GCA_025490895.1. Lineage (NCBI taxonomy): Eukaryota > Metazoa > Arthropoda > Insecta > Lepidoptera > Tortricidae > Thaumatotibia > Thaumatotibia leucotreta. The sequence goes on from JALPQI010019017.1 coordinate 14,923, forward strand.
GTACGTTCCCCGTATCTTGGAAACTAGCTCACGTGATTCCTCTACCTAAAACTCCAAATCCTACTTCCTTCACTCAGTTCCGTCCCATATCAATTCTTCCAGTTTTGTCCAAAATTATTGAGCAGTACGTAAATCGCCGCCTCCTTTCCCATCTCAATACACATTCGCTATTTAACCCTCTCCAGTCAGGATTTCGTCACGGGCATAGTACAGTTACGGCTTTGGTTAAAGTCACCGACGACATTCGCTTTAATATTGAATGCAAAAAGCTCACGGTCCTTGTCCTTCTTGACTTCAGCAGTGCATTCAATACAGTGGATTTTGACATCCTTCTTGCTATTCTCCGCTCCCTTAATATTTCTCAATCTCCACTAGCGTGGTTCCGCAGCTATCTTTTTGGCAGGCGCCAGCGTGTTAGAGTTGACGACAAACTGTCTGATTGGCGTGGACTCTCCGCCGGTGTGCCTCAGGGTAGCGTGCTTTCTCCTCTCCTTTTTTCAATTTTTATAAATGGTATTACTACGGAACTTACTTCTTCATATCATCTTTATGCAGACGACCTACAGATTTATGCAGCGGCTAGTATTGATGATTTGTCCTCGTTGATTTGTCAAATTAATTATGATTTAGAAACCATACGATGCTGGGCGTATAAATTTGGATCGAAAATTAATGCACAAAAGTCGCAGGCGATTGTTATTGGCAGTTCTCACTTTATAGGTAGGCTCTCAGAGATGGTGGTACCTAACGTAATTTTCGACGGCACTCCTATCCCATTCTCCTCTACTGTTCGGAATTTAGGTATCACCCTTGACCAGACCCTATCTTGGTCGCCACATATCGCAGAGGTGAGTCAAAAAATTTTTAGTTCTCTCCACTCTCTCAGGCGCTTACAAAATTTCCTCCCGCTCCATACCAAGCTTACTCTGGCCCAGTCTCTTTTGCTCCCTCTCCTGGACTATGGTGACATTGCGTTTCTGGATCCTAATGAAGAGCTGCTATGTAAGCTAGAGCGCTTGCAGAATGTGTGTATTAGGTACATATTTGGTCTCCGGAAATACGATCACATTTCTAGCTTTCGGTCCCAACTCGGCTGGCTTCCAATCCGCCAGCGCAGAGATGTGCATGTCCTGTCGTTGCTTTTCAACATACTCTTTAACCCTACTTCTCCACCTTATCTAACAGAGAGATTTAGCTATCTAGCTACAGGTAGTGATCATCGCTTGCGTTCAAGTCATAATCTCATCCTTGCTATACCCCCTAACAAGACGCAAACGTATGCTAAGTCTTTCACTGTACACGCTGTGAAATTGTGGAACGCTTTGCCTCTATCCCTGCGGCAGTGCCAGTCTGTGGCATCATTCAGGGCTAATATTAAAAAGATGTGGTTGTCCACCAACGGTGATTAGGTTAATTACTGACATTTTAGCAGTTCTATTATTTTTATTATTTTTATATATTTCATTTGTATAATATTTATGTATACTGATATGTAGTCTATGTATTTTATGATAAAAGTTATATGTGTATTCTATTCATTTAGAGATAATGTACTTTATTTATTTATTGTGCATGTGAGTTTGTCTATCTAAACTTTCGAATCTCCACTCAATTTCTCAAAGGTTAGCTGGAAGAGATCCCTTATAGGGATAAGTTCGCCTTTGTACTTATATTTCTTTATAACTGTGTTGTAACATATACCGTGTACAATAAAGTGATTTACTACTACTACTACTACTACATACTGATACAATCGAAAGGGACAAACAATACTTAGCGGCTTGCAAACTTAGGACACGTTTATGAATAAGGATTTCAAAAAAGTCCAATTATATAGACATTTCTGAATTGTTTTACTTATTTCATTAGACTTGGTACATGTATCAGATTTCATCCTGCAGCTCTTTATCAAAGAGGAAACAGACGGACCGGTCCCGCTCCCCCAGTCCCCTGAGTCACAAGCGAGGGAAATACGAGCCGCGTCTCCGGGGTCGCCCGCCGTTGCGCCAGGGACTCCCTCTGACCGCGCGGCTCGCCAGGGACGATGTTACTAGTCACAGCTTTTGATTGTCAAGTCTCAACAAAGAAGCCTTTAGTAGGTTCTTGTCTATGAAATTATGAATGAATTCAAGGTTTAAAAAATGTCACAGCTTTTGATTGTCAAGTCTCAACAAAGAAGCCTTTAGGTCTTTATCTATGAAATTAAAGTTTTGTATGAAGGATTTCAAGAAAAAATAAAACAAAAATATCGTCGGCTGACAACCAAAAGTCATTTTAAAAACTGTCACTACTTTTAGCAACCTCTTATGTCAGTATTGAATCAGAACTTGGATACGATCTCTATTTCAAGTAGGTATTTGTCACTTAGTGAGTTTTGGTTGTCAACCGACGATATTACAAGTCACAGCTTTTGATTGTCAAGTCTCGACAAAGAAGCCTTTAATAGGTTGTTATCTATGAAATTATGAATGAATTCAAGGTTCAAAAAATGTCACAGCTTTTGATTGGAGTCTCAACATCAAACAAACTTTTATTGGGTCCTTATCTATGAAATTGACGTTTTGTAACTCTGGGATTTGTAGGAAAAGAAAAAAATAGAAACAAAATTCGTTGTTTGAATCATACGATGAATTTGTATATTCTCACCCCCTTATTTCGTCTCCTAACTTAGCAAGCCGCTAAAATACGATCGAAAGGGACAAACAATACTTAGCAGCTTGCAAATTTAGGACACGTTTATGAATAAGGGGGTTAGATTTTTAAAAAGTCCAATTATATAGACATTTCTGAAGTGTGTTATACTTATTTAATTAGACTTAGTACCTGGATCAGATTTCATCCTGCAGCTCTTTATCAAAGAGGAAGCAGACGGACCGGTCCCGCTCCCCCAGTCCCCTGAGTCACAAGCGAGGGAAATACGAGCCGCGTCTCCGGGGTCGCCCGCCGTTGCGCCAGGGACTCCCTCTGACCGCGCGGCTCGCCAGGGACGATGTTACTAGTCACAGCTTTTGATTATCAAGCCTCAACAAAGAAGCCTTTAGTAGGTTCTTATCTATGAACTTATGAATGAATTCAAGGTTTAAAAAATGTCACAGCTTTTGATTGTCAAGTCTCAAGAAGCCTTTAGTAGGTTCTTATCTATGAAATGATGAATGAATTCAAGGTTTAAAAAGTGTCACAGCTTTTGATTGAAATCTCAACATCAAACAAGCTTTTATTTGGTCCTTATCTATGAAATTGACGTTTTGTAACTGGGATTTGTAGGAAAAGAAAAAAACAAAAACAAAATTCGTTGTTTGAATCACACGATGAATTTGTATAATATTCTTACCCCCTTATTTATAAACGACTCCTAACTAAGCAAGCCGCTAAGTATTGTTTGTCCCTTTCGCTATTATAGACATACTGATACGATCGAAAGGGACAAACAAAACTTAGGGGCTTGCAAATTTAGGACACGTTTATGAAAGGGGGTTAGATTTTAAAAAGTCCAATTATATAGACATTTCTGAAGTGTTTTACTTATTTCATTAGACTTGGTACCTGGATCAGATTTCATCCTGCAGCTCTTTATCAAAGAGGAAGCAGGCGGATCGGTCCCGCTCCCCCAGTCCCCTGAGTCACAAGCGAGGGAAATACGAGCCGCGTCTCCGGGGTCGCCCGCCGTTGCGCCAGGGACTCCCTCTGACCGCGCGGCTCGCCAGGGACGATGTTACTAGTCACAGCTTTTAATTATAAAATCTCAATGAACAAGGCTTTATAAGGTTCTTATCTATGAAATTGAGATTTTGTATGAAGGATTTCAAGAAAAACTAAAACAAAAATATTAATAGGCACAGCTTTTGATTATCAAGTCTCAACAGAGAAGCCTTTTAGGTCCTTATCTATGAAATTGACGTTTTGTGTGAAGGATATCAATAAAAACTAAAGCAAAAATATTAGTAGTCACAGCTTTTGATTATCAAGTCTCAACAAACAAGGCTTTAGTAGGTTCTTATCTATGAATGAATTCAAGGTTTAAAAAATGTCACAGCTTTTGATTGTCAAGTCTCAACATCAAGCAAGCTTTTATTGGGTCTTTATCTATGAAATTGACGTTTTGTATGAAGGATATCAACAAAAACTAAAACAAAAATATTACAGACACAGCTTTTTATTTTTTATTTTATTGGTAAATAACAACTTAAATCTATCTTTACAGGTTTTCCTAATGCGATAGAATAAGCGAACTAAACAATAATACATTTATTGTCAGTAAATAAAACAACACTTAAACAAAAATTAACATAGTGGCCTTTGTGAGATCATTCAGAGAGCATGTAAAAATATCTATCTCGAGCGTGACTTTATTTATAGTGCAAATGGCCCTCGTTAACTCATCATCAGCCTATTAGTCCACTGCTGGACATAGGCCTCTCCTATTAACTATGCGTACGCATTAGGAGGTAAATGCCGATAAGCGCCATGCTGGGCAAACGGGTTGGCGATCGCAGTAATGTATGCAATATTATGACATTGATGACGCTGCTGCCCATCATCAATCTTCTATTAAAGAATGGTCAGTGACACTTCTATCCCTTAGTCGATTTTTACGACACCCGCGGGAAGAGTTGGGGTGATGAAAAATGTATTCTTACTGCCGTCACCACACGGCAGCTTTTGATTATCAAGTCTCAACAAACAAGGCTTTATTAGGTCCTTATCTATGAAATTGATGGTTTAATATGGATGATTTCAAGGAGAATATAAACAATTATATACTTTGATGATAAACCAATTATGTAGATACTACTGAAGCTTGTTTTGATTATTTCATTAGACTAGGTACCGTAAAGTCGCCGATTCAAATACAGAATGATATTTAATGCATCGGCCATGCTTTAGGGGGTTAATTCTAAATCTTCTAAAAAACTTATCTTACACGTATGTATACACCAAATTAGGTGAAAACAAACGCGAATTTCATAGGTAAGAACCTAATATTTCACGTGACATTAAAAATGTTAATTTAAATCTTTTGTAATTTAAACTTAATACTCGTAGTACAATATTTAATGTAAATGTAATATTAGATGGTTCTAAAATGTGATTGTTCGATTCCGATGTTTAGTTCAATTCTAGTCTTTTAAGGTTGGCAAATAAAATGGTGTATAAGTGACAAGATTGTTTAGAATTTTAGAGTTTATTTCCCGTATTTTCCAGAGTGCACTCTAATCCCTTACTATTTGCTTTCCGCCACCAGGTTTTTCATTTAATTTTATATTATTTGTATGATATAAAGACAATAAATCAAAAAATACAGGACCACATTATCTAAAAATATTGTATTTATTTGTGACAAAAAATACATGACAACAAGAAAAAAATAAACGATGAAGGAACCATGCCATTATTATTAAATCTAAAAACGAAGCCATGGTTCCTAAGAACAGATTTCGATATCCTCATAGTTTGTAACTTCCCCATACAAAATCATAGGACCGGCGACGACACAGAAGAAGGTATTGAAAAATAAACCTTCATTGCTTAAAAACAATGCATTTTTTTAGTTTTAGATAGAGAGATTTAGATTTATTGCCGAATTTCATTTCCCAACCAACTTTTCGCAGAAGTATCATTCGGCCGAATAACTTTTAGCAATAATTATTTATTTTGCAACCACCACCAATCACAATTACCCACTAGGTTGGGTTAGGTTATGTTGGATTATGTAAAGTTGGGAAATTAAATTCGGCCAAATGACACTTCTGCGAAAAGTTGGTTGGAAAGTGAAATTCGGCGAAAAAGGAGAAGACCCTTAGTAACATTTACTATTTAAGAGCTACACAACCGATATCCAAATGAAAATAACGATTTTTTTTAAAATAGCAGGTTCTATTCCTGGCCCGAGTACACGTATCTTTGTAATTGTATGAATGCAGATTTTCTTTTTACTAAAATCGATCTCATGGTTCCGTTACACAATAACGTTCCAACCCACAAGTCACCCAAAATTGAGTTAACGCTACTGGGGAGCCTTTTTTGACATAATGCATCGTTTACACTGACTCGCATGACTCTACGTGGCTTAGTTTTAAAAATAAAATTTTATCTTATTGTTCCAAACCACACTATTACCGAACTGAGCAATTCGTAAGAAAAATAAAACGTAACATGCTAAGTGAAACGTTTTTAGTAAATATTTATCATTAATATTACTTTGTATCAACGTTTCAATTAACTTGGAACATTTTAACAAAAACCATTATCACACTGGTGCTTATGCAAAAACTGATTCATGTGGGTTGAAACGTTTTTGCATTATCTAGTTATTATTTCATAATGTTTCAATTAACTTGGTACTTTTTAACAAAATTTATATTGTACTATACCATGCAAAAACTGATCCATGTAGGATGAAATCTTTTTGTGTTATTCATATGTTACTTCAGGTCCTGGTGAAAAACGTTCTATGTGTTTTGGATTATTTTTCAAAACTAACATGATACTTAAGGCCTTACATTCAGGGTCCCATGTATTTGTAACCTTTTAGTTAAATGCATTTTAAGATGATTTCTTGCAAAAGATGATCCAAGTATGTTTGTAACTAATTTGCTATTTAACAATGGTGGGTACATCTTAGCATTGGTATCATTGCGAAATGCGAACCTTTCGAAATATGAGCTAGAGGCATTATAAAAAGCAAAAGAACACACATGAATACATGTTATATTTACAGCCAGGAATGACATTAGCCAAAGTGTACGATATACAGGAGTATACACAAAAGTATTTTCCAGTATATGGGTCGGGGTCTCCAAAATGCCCGTTTTGTATTCCTCAACCGCTTCTTCAGGCGTCTAGTACCGTTGACCACGAAGTCGTTACTTGATTTTTGGAAAAGTAAAAAAATTGTTCGAGCTTAAGTCTGGACTGTACGGCGGGTGGAATTTCGATGGTTTGCTCTTTTAAAAACGCAATTGTTTGTCGGGCGGTGTGCGAGCTCGCATTATCGTGGTGCAGTAGTATACGACGCTTAGGATTATTTTTTCGAATCGGCCGATAATTTTTGGTAAACAAACAAAGGTATACCAGTCAGCATTAATCGTTTTATGATCCTCGAGCACGATGGTGGCAATGTGGCCACTTTTCGTCCCAAACTTGGTGACCATTTATTTCTAAGTGCTCCGTAAACGTATTGCTTTAGTCGGTTTTGGCTCATCGTGGAACACGAAAACAGGTGACTGCTGTTTAGAATCAGGATCATAGTCGAGCACGATGGTGGCAATGTGGCCACTTTTCGCCACAAACTTGGTGACCATTTATTTCTAAGTGCTCCGTAAACGTATTGCTTTAGTCGGTTTTGGCTCATCGTGGAACACGAAAACAGGTGACTGCTGTTTAGAATCAGGATCATAGGCATATATCCAAGATTCGGCACCACTGATAATGTCGTAAAAAAGTTTGAGTTTCCTTTGTTGAATTGCAGCAGAGTTTTGCGACACCATTGGACGCGAGCCGTTTTTTGGTATTTACTGAGTAAATGTGGTATCCAGGGTGAGATCAACTTTTTAACGCCTAAGTGATCATGCAAAATACTCTGAACGCGTGTCCCTGAAATACATAAGGAAGCTTCTATCTCACGGTATGTCGCATGAGTCGCATGACGATCTTCGACGATCAGTTCCCGTACAGCATCAATGTTTTCCTGGGTTACGGCTGTTTTTGGTCAACCTTCACGATGCCTGATGTCACCAAGACTAGAGCAACCACGTTGAAATTCTAAATACCACCGTTTCACAGCCCGGAGGCATGGTGCTTTATCATTGAAAACCGTAGTCAACTTTTCGAAGCACTGAAGTCTCGTTAAGCCCCTTTTGAAGTTGTAAAAAATTATCGCACGTCAATTTTCCTTCAAAATTTCCATTTTCACAACTGACTTCTCAACTTTGAACCGACACTGTACTAAAACGGTTCGGCCGATTTCTAGTCATTCATTATTTTGTTTTTGAATTCTAAATCGAAATATTTTAAGACGATACTAGTTTTTTTTAATGCAATCACGGGAAGTTCGCAAACTATAGAACTTCACCTCGTATGACTGTGCTTATGGTGACCTAATAGCAAACCAATAGCTCCGGCAAAGTTAGCTGATTTAAAAACAATGTACCAATCCATACCAGAGGATCGTCTCGAATTTTAGAAAACCTTAACGAGCTCTGATGATATCATTGATGATGTTGATGGCTTTGGTGGAGTGCCAGACTTTGATATACAGGGTTACGAAGATGAAAAATGATTATAGGGGTTCTGCCTTTTTTCCGAACTTTTTTCCAACATTTCGCCGATGGTTTACTTTGACAACCAACAATTAGCAAATTTTTGAACAACAACCTTGCATTTGGCAGAATTATTATAAAATAGATTATTGTAATGACCATACCTGGGATAACTCGGGGCATCTATACGAAAGTGATATAGCAAAATATTTTATCGACTAAAAATATATTGACGTTACTGTGAATGACAACATCAAAATGTTATTCGGCATAAATAAATATTAGGTACTTACTCTTCAATTAAAATAAAAAATAAATTTAAACGGGTAGTTACGTGTTTATTTTAAAATAGTTTTCAAAATATACAATTAATATTAAAATATCAATATTTAAATTGTCATTTTGATTAAAATGACATCTGCATACTTTTACTATCTGAAGAGGCCCGATATCAGATATGACATCGAACCTCTGTACTGTAATCGAGAGTTCAATAAGTACATCTTTTATTATAATTATATCGACATATTTTTAATCGATATCAAATCCCTATAACTTGCCCCCAGTTATCCCAGGTATGGTAATGACACAATGCTTTTAGCATACTGATCATTTTGTCAAATCTTTCACTAGGCCTAACAACTATTACACGAATAAAGTTTCGTCAGTGTTTCGTAGTCCTTTTCGTACATGTGGCAACTTTTTACTTGAACCAAGTAAAAAATACACATTTACACCGATCTTTAAAATTATGACTGCTCATGTACTTGTCTTAGACAAATATATTATGAAACTCATTAATTAATAAAATCAATAGTCAAAAAATATGTCCAGATTTCTGACTCCTCTAAGCAACTAAGTACAAGCACTTAACCCGTTGTTGTTGTTTAGGATAACCATGTTTCTGAACTTGTCTAAAAAAATACCCTAAAAAAACATTTCAGTGTCCAGGAGTGTTAGGTGAAACTGCTACCACACAGCGTTTTGTTTTTCCCTCGGCATTGCGACCCCTTTTCGGTTTCATCTAAATTACTGTTACTGCGAACTTTTTATTGTTTAGAAACATTAGTACAAAACCCCGTGTAAGCTGTTATTAAAAAACAAAAATATACCTGTCTAAAATTCGCCTCAAATGAAAGTTACATCCTTGTAACGTAAATGATATTATACCAAAAAAAATGGTGTAAAAACTAAATGTATATTATACCAACTAAACCATAAATCACATGATTATATGTATTAAAAAAAGTTAAAATTAAAAACTAAGCCCAAACATAGAATTGCCAACCATTTCAAATCGGGAAAGTCGGGAAATGAAACAATTTCATAAAATTCTATCGGAACATGATCATTCGGCGAAATTACTTTATGAAAAAAATTGGTTGCAATGTAATATTCAAACAAACAATTTTCGGAGATTATTTAGAGAACCCTGATTAAATGTTATTTTTAAAAATATATCTGTTTCTCTTTGATTTTTGATACTTACTTTGTATCTAGTCATGTGATATATTGATCATGTAGCTATTATGTTTAATATAATTACATTTCTTTTTATTGATTGTTTTTGTTCATTCCTAGGTATCGTAACTTCGATTCATTACAAAAATATATTTACTTTTTTCATATAATTCAATGGAAAAACTTCTTGGAACGTTTTTGCTAATTAATTTAAATTCATGGTCCATACAAAAAGTAATTTTTCAAAAACGTTCCAGTACCATTTTATCTAAATATTACCTTTATTCTTCAGACAATATGGAAAATAAATGTAACGTTAAATAAAATAGACATAATTCTACAATAAAACCATTAGTAATGTTCAATATAAGTTTCAGCAAAAAAGTATACAACAAAAACACTAAATTGCATTTATTTCAAAATGAGGTCACTGTGGAATGGAACGTTATTGTGTAACTACGTCCAAGGCAAGATTTTGCTATCTGTTATGGTTTCCAAAACCTCCATAGTGACCCATTTGGATTGATCAGCTTGTATAACAGGAGCAATCAAGTTATCAATTAAACTTGTTTCAATGCAATGAGAGGCAAACGTGCAGCCGAATTTGATACAGTTAAAACTTATCAATATTTGTTTAGTAACTTTTAAACCGAAATACATTTTTATCCGAATTATTAACTTTATTCGAACACAATGTATCATGAACTCTACCGCTGCACTGTCATGCGGTAAAATTCACGACTGAAATGATAGACGCGGTATTCTGCATAAATCGAGCCGATGGATCGCCGAATCGCCAGAATTTGCCGCACTCTTGTTACCTTGTTCGTGGTAAGGGCACTGGAAAAGAGATACCGAAACCGAAACCGGTTTATCGTAATGGGATGTAGATAGAGATGGGTATCTGGTATGCGGCTTGTGTTCCGAGT